>JANHZU010005894.1:0-17602 GCA_032468055.1 Acrochordus granulatus | reverse complement strand
TTCTGCTGATGCGAAAGACGCCGGCCCATCGGAACCGCAGCGGAGCTGAGCCCGTCAGAAGGAAGCAGACTGACTGGTGGCCCTTCAGCTGTTCGTCCCTCCTTTCCCCGATGGCTAAAAAGGACACTTAAATGTGTAGGTTTTCCCCCAGCAGGGTCGCTGCTGCTCCCTTAGGCAAGCGTCTGAAAGCCAGGCAAAGCAAACAGGGCTTTTTCCTTTCCTGCCTGGCTGCGTTCGGGTTTTCGGACAATTGGCCAGAGTCCCGTAAATCAGCTCTGGAAGCCACACGATGGGCAGCATGCAACGAGCAGGGCTAATGATTTTGATCTTTAAAAAAAGCCAACGGGCTGGGAGGGAAGGGGCCGTGATGCTGCAATGGCCCTGCTTGGGCACCGTCTGAAAACAGGAAGAAAGAGAGCAAAAACTGAAGCGCTGACCCCCAGGAAAGGCAGAGCCAACGAAGAACATGCAGGATTGGCTTGCGGATGCGATCTGATGAGCTCAGCATTTCAAGGAACTGGCTCACAGCAAGAGCTTTCTGGGTCTGGGAAGCCCAAGAATTCTGTCCTGGAGATCTTGGGTATTACAAGAGTTCTGGAAATCGGCCAGTCAGGGCCACTAACCCGGTCAGAACTCCACTGTCCTCTCTGTGCGACTGACGACTGGGAGCCTGGCAATCAAGCTCCGGTGCCGGGTCTCCAGCTCACCGCCAACGCCTTGTAGCAAGAGCGTCCAAGGAGACTCTGTGCTCAGAGAATACAGTGTCTTCTAGGTGGCAGTAAGCATCTGCCCGAGCATTGTCTCAGGCGACTCAGAGGAGCCAATCCTGGGTCCATCGGTCCCCTTCAACCATCCCCCTGTGGCCTTGGAAGTTCTGTCTGGTCCCAGACCTTGTGCGAAAGAAACAATTGCCTGGTGCGGCAACTAATGGCCCACCTGTCCTAGCCCGCTTCCTTCAGGGGCCCACCTAGTCCTGCTTTGTTTTCATCCCATCCTTGCGTCTATCTCTTCTGATGCTCTGCTGTTGCGCAGAATTTTGACTTCCGGACCACATTAACTTCCAGCGTATCCATTTCAAAATCACCAGACGCTTCCTGGGTTTGAAATGTAATGACCTGAACTGTGGTTCTTGCTGAGTCCTAATATCAGGCCAGTTGGGGCTTACTCTTACCTTGTAGGTCCTGAGAGAGTGTCCTAAAATATACCTAACGTTTCTAAGAGAAACCTTTTGAATGACCACATTGGCTAATCACTGATCTTTTTAAGGAATGACTTGATGAGCTCTCAAGAAGTTCCTTCAGGATTTCCCAGAAACTGAACGCCAATCTTCCCTGAGGCGATGCCCTACAGATAGATCTCTTGGACCAAAATAGTGCTAGATGAGAATTAAGGGAATTATAGCCCAGGATATCTGACAGGCACCAGCTTCAGATGAACTTGTCGCTCCAGTAGAGATACATGACGAAGTAGTGACGATGACCTCCTTTTGACACAGCAGTACAGCACATAGACATGACACAGAAGCTGAAGAAAAAGAACACCAGGGATCTTGGTTGATATCCCAAGTAAGGTTACAAAGACAAGCAGAGGCTCTGGAAACATCCTGAGCATGTGAGTAGAAGGAACATGCAGTTCTAGCTTGGAACATGTTACATCCTAAGTACACTGACGACATAGGAAAAAGCATGACATCCACATCCATCATGCATGCAATGTCCATTAGAAGAGATGCCAACTCATGCGCTGCAGAAGGTGAATACACACAGTAGGGCATGTGCCAGGGGGTGACATAAGCTATTTTTTGAACGTAACTCCCCTCCTGATTATGAGGGTATAGAACCAATATATAGTCTCATTGAAGCCAATGCTTAAACTGTTGCACAGACACATATGGAACAAGTTGGGACTATGTGTCGTTCTAAATATCTTTCCATTTTCTTTTGCTTTGTTTGATAAACCCTAAGGCTGGGCCAACAACTCCAAAGCATCATGGAGTCAAGATTCCAGCTCGGAATCATACCTTCCACTTTGGGCATAGAATGTGCCCCTGCGATCAGAACTTCCAGGTCTACTCACTTCCATTCGGTGGTGGAGAATATGGACACGCATCATGTGCAGACATGTGTCCAAACTACACCCTATATTCTGTGTGCCGTCTCTTGTTAGCTCGGAGAAATGGACCTTCTCTGACATTCTTCCCTGGTCCAATCTACTTCTGAACATGCCTGGCTTTCAAAAGCCAATGACACATGCGGACTTTGGTCAGAAAGACACAGGCTGCAGGTCCCACTCAACCACAGAGCCTACTGGATGGCTTAGGACCCATCAAGCTCCATTTCAACCCACTCCACAACCTGTAATTATGTCACATGGTCCAATCCCTGCCCTGCAAGGTCATCCTGCAGGGTTGCATTCCCACTCTCCCTGGAATTCCTTATTCTCTAACACTCCACCTTCCCCTTCTGACCAGCCCCTTGGCCTGTTGCCTTTGTGGGCAAGGAACATCCTTCTACCCCCACCTCTGGCCATTCACAGACATGAGGTTGGCCAGAGACACACACTACTAAACCACACAGAAGTTACAGCAGAGCATCAGATCTTTCTGTCATCTTCTTTTTGAACACACATGCATCACCCTATCACTCCTTTGGAGGGGGATAGTCGTGGGAGAGAAACCTCCTTAAGAGGGAGAGACCAAATCAGGAGTCCCTCTTTTTCACTGTGAGCTCTGAACTCGCCCCTGAGCTTTGAGAGAAGTGGCTGTCTTCTCTCCTGCTTTTCATGGTATCAAAACCTTGGCCAAACCCAACATTTCTGCTCTTCAGTGGCTTGGATTTTTTGTTTCGCTCTGCTGTGCGCTCGCTTTTTCTTTCCTCTGAGTTGCTTCCAGTCTGCCCGAGGCAAAAGGCAGGAGATAAATCCCATTAACAAACAAACAGTCTCTCGCCTTGCTTGCAATTCTGCAGCTCCATCTTGAGCAAAAATGTTAGCTTTGCTTGTTTCAGGGAAGAAACAGTTTTGCACAACTGTGCCAGGTGGAGAACTTGGAGGTTGGCCTCAAAGTAATAATCCAACCCTCTACAGCTCTCTGCCTTTTCAAGGGGGTGGGCGAATGGACCGCAAAAAGCAACCTATAATCTGGATACTTGTCTTGCTTTCAAGTAAAACACACCCCAAGTAAAGGAAGCACCCCAGAATCCTTTATAGACAAACGCAGCTCAACAGATACATGCCCAACAACGCAGATGGAAAAGAAACACATCCCACTTTTACTTGATTATGAACATTTCCCTTGAAGTGTTCTAGGGTGGAATCTAGTTTGCAATCAAGTATAAATGCTTCATATTTCTTTTGCTCCATCCCATAAAGCGGCAAAGGATGCTGGTTTACATTGTCCATGGGGATTGTCCTATTGTGTCCCCATCCTGCCTTTCAGGAAATGGATATTTTTTCCCCAGCCTTAGTTATAAGTTCTAGCCAGACTCTCCTCATAAACTCATGTTGCCCTTCCTGACCCAGATCCAAAAGGGGAAGAATTTAATTCTTCCTGAAGAGGGTTTAAACAAAAGACAGTTTGGCCTTTTTAAAGATAGAGGCAGGTAGAAAGAAGAGCAAATGATGATTGTTTGCCGTCTACCTGAAGGGGCCTTCTAGAATCAAGCAGAAATCAAAGTAGGCTTGGATGCCTCTAATAGGATAGGTCTTCTGGCTTCCACAACCTAAGTGAAAACTGAAGCAGAAGCTGTTGTGTCTCTTCCACATCATGCCTCTCCTGCCCTTTGAAGCTTTTTCTGCAGCTGTCTTCAAGGCACAAGGCCCCCAGGGAGAAAAGGCAGCCCTGATTCCCAGGCATCCAGAAGGAAATGCCAGAAAGCCTGTGGTTGGTCTGGTGTGCTCTGCTCTTGGGAAAGGGCTAGAAAGACCAGGATGGGGAGAGGAGCAGGGAGGGAAGAGGCTTCCTGGCCTCTACAACCTAAACAAAAACCGAAGCAGACGTTTGGTCTCAGTCAACAGCCGAGTTCTACAACAGGCTTCACTTCAATGTTATAGAGTTGTCTCTCCTGGAAAGGAACCTGTTTGTTGCTCCTTTTCCTCCATATTGACATCCTCAGAAAATATGAGTTTTAAGACTGCAATGCAGGGAGGTAAGTAAAGAAGGCTTAATCTGACTTCTTTGGACTTCCACAAGACATCATTGCAATAGTTGTCCAGTCATCAGAAGTCTTGTAATACTCAGTTTTGCACTAAGAATTCTTGGTTCTCTACCCAACCAACCATCAGCTCCCCCTGACTAAGGAGAAATGCAGCCAATCTCCAGTACTATAACTCCAATAATCCCTTGAATGAAAGCAGAATCCAGGAATCTACCTTCTCCAGGTGGGCCCTTGTTCTATCTAGGTTAAAAGGTTCGATGTTGCTGTAGGTGTCCTGGCTTCAAGACCAACGCTCTTTCCCAGTCCTCCTTGGAATTGCAGGAGATACATCCTGGGATTTCCTGCACACCAGGGGAGTCTCTGTTGAGCTGCAGATCCTCCCACCTAAAGATTTTCCTCACAACAATTTATCCGGTTTCACCCAGTTTCTTCTGAAGGTCTGAGCTGTTCCTCCTACCAATGACCATCTTCTGGTCTTCTATCACCCAGCATATTTTTCCCCACTGTTGCTTCTTTTTTCTATTAAATGCTCCTGCCATCCAACACTAAAATCTCTACCCTTCTTGATCTTTCGCTCTGTGGTATATCAGCTCTTTAGCCCCTTGGGCAAGTAGCACAAAACTTCTATTTTTCTGTTCAGTGCACTGTTGAAATGGGAAGAAAAAACATTTCAAAGTATGATTAGGTTCCTGCCTTGGCTCTGTGCAGAAACCTGACTGGAGGCCACATTCTCAGTACAGAAATCTTTTACAGGCTGAACGTGCATCTCTTATAATGGACTCCATTCAGGGGAACTCATTTCCCGCCCTTGAAAATGGGAGGCCTCCTCATTCCTTCCATTCTGCTGGTTTTCTACATGCATTTCTTGTCTGGTATGCAGGGACGGTGTTGCCAAAATCCTACAGGATATTTGCAGCAACTTTTTCCTTGAAACCTCTTGGTGATGCTTTAAATCACAGGCAAGATATGGGAGCAACCGGAATCATCTTCAGACGCAAGGCAAAAATGGGTGATCGAGCCATCTTCATTCTTTGGGGATTTGGGGGTTCCAGCATAGCATCAAAGCTGTGCCTCAGAACTATGGATGCTTAGGGAACCCCAAAGTTATTCAGTGAGTCCTACTTGGGTGCCCTGGGAAGACAAGATTTCCTAGGACCCCTTAAACCTGGTTGTGGCAAGGGAGGAGGAATCTTCTGCTCAGTATTTTTACAATAACCACAGTTAGAACTTCGATTTGATAAAATTGAGTCCTATGGAGCAGAGGGGACTCCAATACCCTTCCTTCCTTTTGACATATTTCACGTCAAATACTGGTCTGTCTAGCTTTGTCAAGTCTGTCTAAGTGATGATGCCTCTACAAAACTTCCAGCCTAAACTATGCTCTAAATTCCAGCAGCTCAGGCAAAAGTTTTTGCATGGACTCTCACCTATAACTCTTCCCAGATGTCTATTAATTTAGAATGGTTATTTCTATTTTGTTCTTCCAAGGAACTACCTGCAACTGTTGGGTTCTGTTTCAGTCACAAGCTCCAGACAATCAATGCACCCCCATGTCTCCTGCACCCCTCTGTTGTGAACGGAAAAAGAAGGAGTGGAAGGGGATCATCTAAAAAATTTCAGCCTCCCTTGGGATCAAACTCTCAAGTTCATCATTAGAATTTGTACTTGGTGCTTTATCTCAGAGCTCAAATCTGTGTGGTTCATTCTTGCCTAAAGAAGAAAATGCACCCAACATCTGCATAGGGGAATTGTGATATTATTATTATTACTGTTACTCCTATCTATGCTATAGAATTGAGCTGGGATGTTAGAAAATCATCATAGAGCTGAGAAAAGAAGAAAGCTTAAGCTACCTTCTGGCTCTTAAAGCATCTCCAAAAGATGGGAAGGAAAAAGGCCTTCTTTGGTCCCATCACCAAACCGAAGAAAACCAGACAATAAGGAGGAAGGTCGAGATGGGCGTTGGGAGCAGGCAAGTCTCAGAAAGATTGTGATTGTACCGCTGTCTACCGACCAGACATGTATATCGCCTTACTCCTGCGCTTTTTCTCCAGACGTCGCAGCCGCTTCTCCTCACGCCGACGGGCTTCCTCAGCCTCCTGGTGCTGCCGACACTTATGGAAGTTCTCCACCACCACTCCGACAAACATGTTGAGCACACAGAAGCTGACGATGAGGAGGAAGGAAATGAAGTAGAGAAGCATCCAGAGGTTATGGTTCCGGCTGGGCTGGCGAGGGTGGCCAAAAGGCAGCAGGAACAGGGGAAGAGATGGGGGTGGGGAGACAAGGAACAATGGCATATGAGCACAATGGAGATGGAGCCCACCCACAAGATGCATGGCGCCAAGGTCTAGGGAGAGGCAAGCCTTCATCCTCCAAAGGTTTGGGCCTGGCTGTTGGACTCCAAAAATCTGGAGCTTCCTGAAAAAGTGGGCATCTTGACCACCTTAAGAGTCAGTGCATTTTCCCCCTATGAAATATATTGCCAAGGATTCCAGGATGCCCCCCTGCCATGATAAACTAGCTCGCCCAGCTGTTTTAAATAACCGGATTCCAGTCTTGGAATAGCATGTGTTAGATTTATTTCTGATTTTAGTTGCATGTTCGGCACCCTGACAGAGTGACAACAGGGAGTCCAGGGGTTAAAAACATGAAAGAGAAGAGTTCATACTGAGAGGAAGGAAACTTTCCAAAGACAATATAGGTGTTATAATTTTTGACTATCTTTGTTTTGTTTTTAAACTTAATGATATTGTAGGATGTTAAGTCATTTCAGACAAATTGCTTTTCCAAAAGTTAAAGACTTGAAGAATTTGGGACTGTCTTTAATTTGATAATCTGGAATGGCCAGATAAGCATCCCTGGATCAGGCTATATGAGGGTGGGAGAAGACATCACTGGAATTATGGAGGTGGAGAATCAGCTCAAATGAAGAGTAGGCCACCTGGGGCAGTGTCCTCTGTTCAGGAGGTGCCTGCAGGGCACCCACCAGACACCATCAAAGAAAATTCTCTGGCAATGTTTGAATGAGATCATCCCTAACGAAGCTGTGAAAGATCATTGTCATCACTGTCATCATACTCCATGTGGGTCATGTATGGCCTGCATCACCAAATGGTTATCCACCCTTGTGAATGAATGACCTTAGCCAGGATTTTGATCCTGTCTTTGATTGACAATCATTGAACTGCACATGCATGTCGGAATGAGTCTTTAAGCAACTCCCCATGAGAATTCTTAGGATCTTTAATGTCTACCTGCTGGTCAATCCCCACGGCGTCCAATCCATCGTACATGATGTTCACCCAGCCGTCTTTGGAGGAGAGGACGAACAAGGACATCAGGGCCTGTGAAAGGAAAGAATGCAGTTCCTCTGTTTATAAAAATGGAATTTCCTGCTTCTGCTTATCTTTCAGAAAATTGCTAAAGCAGATCCACACCACCAGGTTGCACATGATACTTCCCCCCAGGAAGACAAATGGCCTTTCCAGCTTTGTAACTCTAGTCCAGCGGTGGCGTTTCTTACCAACAAGTGCCCCAGAGTCTGAGAGGCTCAGAGATCTCTCTCTCATTATGGAAACCATATTTTCTGGACCTAAAGTTGTCTGAAACTAAATCTTATCCCATCTGTGTGCAAATAAGCTTCTGCTGAGCTATGGGTACTCCTTATGGGGTATGGCTTCAATTAAATTGTGGCAGAAGATTGAAGGATTGTATTCAGCAGCACCCACCCCCCGGCATTCCTCCCATTGCCTTCCAATCCAATTTTGCTCTCCTGATCTGCAGGCTGGATGTTTTCTGGAGAAAGAGATTCGTGCACCAGAGGTTTCTTGTGTTCACTTTCTTGTATGAGAATGCATATTTGAGCATTTTCATATGTGCTCTAGACCTGAGGTCCTTCAAGTGTGGTCTGAAGACCCCTGGGGTCCACGAGGCCCTTTCAGAAAGTCCATGAAGTCAAATATTTTAAAATGTATCAGTCTGCATATCTAAGACTGTCATTATCGATGGCTATAACTGACATGAATCAAAGCTGCTTGGTATCCTCCAGTGTTTTTAAGAATGTAGGAAGGTCCCAAGACCAAATGCTTGAGAACTGCTGCTCTAAACAAAGGAAATGTTTCTTTCTTCAACTCTGCGGACGGAAGTGGGCTTTCTCTGTCACGGTGCCTGACCTCTGGAGGAGCATCTCCCTAGAGATCCGTCCCAGCTTAAGGATGACCAGAAAGTAACTGATAATCTGGCTATTCTCTCAGGCCTTGGGAGTTGTGGGGAGGGCACCCGCGTAGAACTTTTCAAACTTGGAACGGGTTGTTTCCTCTGAACACCAGTGATCTATGTTCTTTTACTGTCGACCCTCACTTTTAAAGTTGTAAGCCACCCAGAGCGTCTCAGAGTGGGGAAGCCTCCAAAGTGTAAAATTCAATTAAAAATTCAATTAGGCTTAGGAGACGTGGCAGGCTGCCTGGCTGGTGAAGTTTCCTTTCCGTCCTCCTTCTCCCGTCCATCTTACCTGCCCCAAATTGTCGAAGTTATACTTCCGGCGGACCCACTTGTAGTGGGCTTTTTTGCAGTCGGCTTTAGTGGAGATGTTTCGGATGTCAGCCCCTTCGCAGTAATAGAACTTGCCTTTAAAGAGCTGGGAGAAAACAAAATACCATCAGAAAGAGAGGTGGAGGATTTGACTTTTAGCGTTAATTTGACTTTGAAGGTGACTCAGTTTTTGGGAAGATTTTCAGGAGAACAACAGGACTGGGAAGAGCAGTTTGACCACAGAAAAGATCTGGCTGTCCCTCTGTTTAGAAGGAGGGGCAACGGTTCCAGCTGTGGAAGCAGCTTTCTTGAAACTCTGGGAGCTGACCTAGGGAAGGTCTACTTGACTTCGTTAAATGGTGATAATTTGATTGACACTGGACTGAGTGATGACTGCTGAGGAATCATCCCAGCGAGAGGGCATGATGGTCCTCACAACCAGGCCTGTGATTGTCCAGGATGCAGCGGGTTGATCATTGTCTATGCAGAAGACAGGGCTCAAAGAATCTCTGCCCTGTCCAGGATTGTTCTTTGGAGGGAAGCTTTTTTACGATCCAAGAAAAATAGGAAGAGTTCTCTCCAAGCCAAAATGTGAAGGATCACTGTGGAAGAAGGAAGGGCGGAGCCAGGGGTGAAGAGGAAAATCAGCCTTGAGTTGTTATTGCATGAACAAGTGTCAGAGGTCCAACCCCTGTGAGGACTGTTAATCTTATCTTGGGAGTGCAGTATTGGAAGGGGGCAGTTGGAAAAATTCTTGTAACCTTGTAACATGAATAGATCGGTGAGCTGGAACTGCATTCTCTGAGCCCGACCCTTTGTGCCTAACAATCGCAATGTAAAGGTTTAAGAGAGAACACACTTGGTTGGCCTCAGCCCCAGCAGACCATGGGGAAAGTCACTGAGTCTTTGTCTCATGTTCAGGCAGCCAAGCCAGGATTTAGTTTAAGGCAGAACAAAGGCCCCCCCGAAGGTCTGGAAAAGCCTGAGGAGAAGGAGAGCAAGACACTTTTCAATGGGTCTTGTTCAGCAAAGGGAAGAGTGGTGGGAAAACATTACCTGAACTCCCAAAATGCCAAAGATGATAAAGAAAGCACAGCAGATCAGGACAATGTTGCCAATAGGCCGGAGGGAAGATATCAGAGTCTCAACCACAAGTTTCAGTCCCGGAGCTCTGCTGATGACCCTGGAGAGAGGAGGAACACCTCTTTTTTTCATTCCATTTCTTGACTGCCACACAAATATTCAGTCCCCCAAAGGAAACTGACAGTGGCAGGAAATGATGATCTCTGAAACAGTATTTTATAACTTTTAGTATTCTGGTTCTCTTTTGCCCCTGATTTTTGATTGCATGTGGCATGTTGAAAAGCAGGATCTAAAAGGAAGCAGACAGCGGACAGAGGAAGTCCACTTTTGGTCCTCAGGGATGGTGCTGAAGGCTGGCTCCTCAACACCATCACTCGCAGAGCTTTTTATCTACCCATGCCCATAGAAACTTGCTTAGGGGTACCCCAGGAATTCCTGCTTTGAAGGACACAGAAAATGTCCTTCCCCAAACCTGAAGCTCACCTAAGCAATGCTTTCAGATGCCATCTTCCCCACCTTGTCAAGATGGAACTTGGCTGGCCTTGTGCAATCTAATCTCCTCAAGTACTAAGCCAGCCCCAAGAGCCATCTGTCCCCAGGAATGTCCCCTAAGAAGCCTCACCCCAGCAGAAACAGGTGGGTCGCTTTTGCAGCACGGTAGTTTCTTAGTTTATTTCCATCAAAGCCATCAAAGACCTCTGTGGGGTTGCTTTTGGGGTCTTGTTTTGCTCTTTTTCTGGCCATGATGTTCTCACGCAGAGAGCAGAGAAGAATTCCCCAAGTACATTTCTCTCCTCCTCCTCCTCCTGCCCTTCTTCTCTAGATGCCTCACTTACATGATGGCAAACAAAAAGACCTGCTCCCTTTTGCCTGGTTTCAAATATTGAAATCCTATTTTTGACTTTTGAACAAGCAAAATTGCTCCTCTGTGGTTCCAAACACAAAGCATCTGCAGATGCTTGGAGTTCTCAAATTATTACCCATCGCAGTTTGAAAGCAAATTTACTCCAGGGCAATGCGTCTGGTTCCCTCTGTGCCATCCTGCCTGGCACTCCCCCACCCTCCCTTGGGTCTGGTGTTCCTGGAACTGCTATGAGGTTTGCAGTTGAACATCTTTGGCAGTTGAGCACCAGACTGTCTTGAAAAGGTCTGAAAATGCTGAAAGAAAAACAGTATTTATCTTGCTCCGGGTGTGATTATGCTACCTATTGCAAACCAGTGCAACCCTTCTACCTGCTTGGAAGAAAGGGCTGCTTCGGCTTTTGAAACAGGCACATGCATGTTTAGGTGCTAAATAGGAAAGATACAGGTTGCTAATCTATGCACCACAGGACCCGGCACCCACGACTGCTGGAAAATGAACTCTGTGCTTTTGCATTCACAGTCACATCGCTTTTGTCCTTGCAGAATTAGCAAGTTCAGTCCATCCAGCAAAGCAATGCAGACTGAGCCAGTCTGGTGGGTGGCTGACAAAAGCACCGACCGAAATGCGTGATGCCGAGAGTTAACTGAAGCACCGTGCCACATTTTTGACGCAATTTGGAAATGACCAGGAATATACCAGCTTAGTCTTGTCCTGGGGTCAGTAATGGGTGGGGACACGAAGCATTAAGAGAAGGCCACGAGCTGCAAATGGCAAGCTGCAGCAAACTGTAGCCCGCCCAGGTTCCAAACAAATCCTGAATGTCCTCCAAGTCCCTCAGACCAAAGAATTTGCCAAGAGTTCACTGAAAGTCTCGAGAGAAGGTTTTGAGTCTGTTTTCTTAGTAAGAGAGGCTTTGGGATATGTCGAAGAGTGAGTTTTGGGATCAAAATGGTCTCCTTATCTGTTTGTTCGGGTCTGGGAGGCTGGGTTTTCCCCTCCTGTTCCCGAGGAGGAAGTGATTAGCTGAGATGCCTCTTGGTTTTGGGAAGTCAGAAAATACCGTAAAGGTCTTAGGGTACGCAGCAACCGAAGCACTCTCAGGACCCCTAAAATCTTGGCTCCACCTGCTGATGCCAAAGAAACGATGATGTCAATGATAGACACGAAGACCAGGATTCCATCCAAGACATTCCAGCTGCTCTGGAGGTAGGTGTGTTCCCCAGAGAAGAAGCCAAGAGCCACCACCTAGAAGAATAACCGAACAGGCTGTTCCAGGGCAGGCACTGCGCTCATGCCACACAGATCTGAGAGCCGTTCCGCTGCATTAGCAACGAGGCAGAACAAGGGACTGTTCCTGGAGGGCTCTTTGCAAAGACTAAGCGCCAACCGCACTCAACTCTTCTCTCAGACACGGAAAAAATCGATATGGGCCAGTCTGTTGCCGCGGTGGAGAAGCTCTTGAATGCATTTCTTTTGTAACTGGGTCTCCCTCAAGAATATCCCCCTCCCCTTACACGCAGCTAATAAAATGGATAATTCTCCCACCTTGGTTTTATTCTCCCATTCAGTATAAGAATAGACTGACTTTTGCTGTACTTTAATCCAAGGGGAGCAAAATGAAAATGCAGCCACGATTACCTTAACCATCATCTCAGCAACAAAAATGGCTGTAAAGATGTAGTTGGAGACACTCAAGAATATTCGTTCCTGTAAAAAGAGAG
Source organism: Acrochordus granulatus (assembly GCA_032468055.1). Taxonomy (NCBI): domain Eukaryota; kingdom Metazoa; phylum Chordata; class Lepidosauria; order Squamata; family Acrochordidae; genus Acrochordus; species Acrochordus granulatus. Next base: position 5,246 of record JANHZU010005894.1, on the reverse strand, counting down.
AGGGAGAAACCAGCAGTTGAAATGCAAACTGGCAAGTGACTTTGCCACAAAGCCCAGTGAATCTTGAACCCTCTTGTTGTTTCTGAATTCAGCCCATCTTCTGTGCCAAAACTACAGAGCTCAGTGGTGAATCCTTTTTCTCCCTTATTTGCCAGTACCTTGCAGGGCTTTAATGAAAAATACTGTCTGGAGTTCAAGTCATGCAGGCTGAAGCCCGCTTAATCTGTTTTGGGCGGTTTGGAGTTTGTCTTTTTAATTGCAGGGATATTTGCAGCCAAGTCATTTTGAAAGCGGAGGAGGAAAGCCAGCAGGGAACCTGTGTCTTGGGGCAGCACCTAGTTTTACACCAAATAATTCATCTATTCAGTGTCAGAAGAGTTGCCAAGTGGCTCAATAACTCAGCACAGGGTGACTTTTTGACCCTTTACTCTTTGCCAGGCAAAAATGCCGTTCCTTCCTTGCAAGAAGGCATTCCCCGCTGAGGAAATTTGCTTCCAGAAAATTGCCCTGGCACCGAACTCTGCCCTTTGGACCGAACAGGAACAGGACCCATCATGTCTGGCCTTCTGTTCCTCCTCCCCAAGGACAGCTGGGAGCTCACCGTGCTGTTGGGATCAATATCTGGCCGCTCCAAGGCGATGGTGATGCAGTTGAGGAAGATGAAAACCAGGACAACATGATCAAACATCTTATGTGCTATGACTTTCTGGCAATTGGCCCGGAGCCTAAAAATAGAGCAGGTTGGCTGGTCAGTTGCCCTCTAAAACCACCAACATTCCTCTACTTGACAGAAGGTTAATAGAAAAAGGGCAGCCAGTGTCCAGCACCCACTTCTTTGGTTAGCTAAGCTGCAGGCTGCACAAGCTTGCAAGTTTGGTGATGTTTTACCACCTCCTCCTACTTATAACTTAGTAAATTAGGGAGGTGTCGGTCTGAGCCACTTCCAAATGCTGTCTAGATATTCTGGACTTAGACATTCCTTCTCCTCCTTTTGCCTGGACAACTGCTCCTGCACCTGTCCATCCAAATCATCTTCTGTGCTCTGTACGTTGGCCTTGAGGAGACCAAGATGGGCTGTGGGAAAACCTTCTTCAAAGACCGGAAAGGTTCTCCAGAGAAGGACTTCATGACCTGCTCTTCCAGCCCCAAGGTTCAGCACAGGGCAAAGCGAGCCCTTACCGATTCTGAGGGGAGAACAAATACAGGGACCAGTCCTCATGATTCTTGCACCATTTTGGCTTGTAGGGCTCCAAGCACTTACGGATTCTGTAGCAGAAACTCTGGGTGGAGAAAAAGATGAAAAAAGAAGCACTCTTGGAAAATCTCCTCCCAACAGATGTCCCTCTCCCCACCCTTCCAATGTCCCCTTGAAATCTGGCATGCAAAAGCAACTTGCCCCCATGGTTGTGGAGGGTTTGGGTTGCAATTTTCCCAGGTTTGGGATTGACAGCTCTCCCTGATCAGCCGGACGACTGTAGGCTTGTCACAAGAAGGGACTTCCTTTCAGCACATTGGGAAGGGTGTCTTGAAGAGTGCAAAAATCACCCTGCCAAAAGGCACTCCTGGACCCCTGAATTTTATCCCCCTCTCAAGACGCTGTTTGGGATGGGAGTGGCTGAGAGGCCCCTTGCCTCACTAAAGAGCTGGCCTCTGCCCTCACTTGGAAGAGGAGGCAATGAACGAACGCCGGCTTGTACTTACGTCTTCCATGTTGTCATCGTAATCAAAGGGATCCTCTTTGCGGCCATCCAGGTGCAGGTAGAACTCACTGGGCACCTGCAACATCTTCCCATTGCAGTCCTGGTACTCAACAGGTAGCACCGCAACAGGAGGGTGCACCCCGGGTACCTGGAGAAGTTCCGGCAAGTCCAAGCCACCCCGGCAGTCCAGAGATTCTGCCCGGTGGTGCAGGGGGGGCCGGCTGAGGGTGCTGAGCTTGGCTTCCTCGGCTTCATCGTCGGTGCTGCCTTTGCCCTCCCCTGACAGCAGGGACTCCCGCTCACCAGACTGGCTCTTCTTCTTCAGACTGGGGGCCCGGCCCAGACTGTTCCAGCTCGAGCGGCGGCTGCCCCAGTTGCTGCTGGCACCCCAGTTGGCACAGGGGGAGCTGCGGAGGCTGGACTGAGAGAGGGGAAGGATATTAGGTCAGGATATGGCAGGGAATCCTGGGAAATGTAGTCCCCGCAGATCCAGAGGGTGCCAGGCTGGAGAAGACCTCCTTCCCTTTCCACCTTCGTCATCTTAGCTAAAAGAAGCACCAGGTCTTCAGGATTTCCTGGCTGAAGTTTTCTCCCCCACCTCATATGAACCTTCTCAATACCCACCTGCCCCAAACTGAGCTTGTTCTCCCCACCCCACCTCTCCTCAGCCCTGCCAAGCATGCTACTTTTTAAAGGAATACCAAAGATTTCTGGTCAAAGCTGAGTGGGTCAACCGAAACATTGCTCCCTCTTCTGGAGTCCATAAAAGGGTAGGCCGAGTCCATGTGTGGAGATCCTTTTGGGGTGGGCATGGGGGTGGCTGCGGTGTGCATGATGATGGGCGGGGGCATGCTGCCCTTGGCTTCCAGATGGCCATTAGGCGTGACGGCCAGCGAATACATCTTCATCTCTGCAAGGGAGGAGATGGGATCTTCTCAGCAAGAGGAAGATCTCTGTGAAGACTAATCCAGAGTTGGAAATGATCTGCTGCTACTGCTGGGTCTTAATGACAATGCCCACCCCAAAATACCTCCATAGGAGCCAATCAGATCAGCATCCCATAAGCAATAGTTTTTATAAAGGGATTGCTAGGGTTTCTCCCACAGGGAAAACAAAAGCTGTAGGCTCTTCAGGTGAGGGAGAAGGACTGAAGGTCTTCATAAAAAATGCACAGAAAGACCAAACCTTCTCCAAGGGACAAAACAGAATTCCTTGGGGAAAGAAAGAGAGAAGCAAGCATGGAAGTCCTGGTTGACTTCATCTTCTTTGTGAAGCCACCAGTCATCACCGTGCAGCCATCTCTCCCTACCAGAAGTATGGAGTTCCTTCAGTTTTTCAAACTCTTCCTCAAAGTTGGTTGATGTTTTGTCTTCATCTGTGTCAGATCTGTTGGCATCACCCTGAAGGGCCCCCAAAATAAAACAAGAACAAAATTTTGACTACAGATTAGCAACTGCACCAGGTGAGCAAAGTTGTCTGGATTCAAACAAAGAGGAAAAAAAATCCTTGTGCCTAGATGTTGTAAACATTTATTAGAAAAAGTCATATTTCATGGCTCGTTGGTTTAATTTTTCTATTCCTCGTGGAAACCATGAGGTCTGCTTAGAAGAGTTTCTCCTGAGAGTTTGCGGACAACAATTCTTTCTACTTCTGTTGTGTAATAATGAGATTCGGGGAGGTGTATTGTTTCTAAGTTTCCATACATTCGCCCCAGACCTTCCTCTGCCATGCCCGTGCCTAATGTTCTAAATCTCAGCCTGTTACTGTTGTTTAGGGCCCAAAAATTTGACTGCTGCATACGATAGCCTTCAGGAAAGAAGTTTCCTTTCTGCATAATTTCATAAATGTCCCAATTACGGGTCTATTTCTGGGCCAAGAAGACTCTGAAATCCCAGAATCTCTCAGGACCTTTTGTTTGGAGGACGGTGATGATTTAACCGTTCCATTTTTTCTTCAACGACCATATTCGGTATGTCTTAACTTTCCTCGCTGTGTGAATTCCTACCTGACTTTGGTTAGACTTCCACTGAGAATATATCCCATTAGGCTATATAACTTTGATAAATACATACAATCCCATCAGTTTTTCCACTGTTGCATATTATTTCATTCTAATCTTTCAATCTTGTATTGACAACAAGGTTTCTCTTTTTTAGCGTTGTGCCAGGTATATGACAGATCAGCCTGTATTTTAACACATTGTGATAGTACTTTTCATCGATGTTCTTTGGGATCATATGTAATTAAAAATATTTATGGTTGTAATTTGAAATTTATTTTCAGAATTTTCTATAGGTTTGGGTATATCTCTTGCCAGTACTTCGTTTTTTGTTTTGTTTTTATGTCACCATGCCAGATGAAAAGTGTTCCTTCTTTGTCGCAGCATGTTCTACATTTATTGTTATAGGATCGATCCGTCGTGGCAATTATTGAAGACTTACATACTGATTGTAGAACATTCTGTCCTAATTTTCCCTCAAAGCATGGCGTGATGCCGATGTTATTGCCCCCCCATAAGTCTGCTTCAGAACCTTTTTGAAATGGATCAGAATTCTTAGGGGGACTCTTGTTCGAACGGCAGGTGTGTCTTGAAAGCATTATCTGATTATTAGGTGAATCAAAAATATTAAAAGTCATGAAAGAAACTTGAGGTGGAATCAGAATACAAAACATTTGGACTGCATAAAACCTCCTCCTACTTGCAACCTCTGGATCTGGGGGCATTTTCTAAGACAGATGCTCCTCGCCACATTGGTTGCAACTTAAGAGAAAGCGGAAAGAGCTCATGGCTCATTTTCTTCTCTGGACGGAGCTTTCATGCTACCAAATGAGTGATTCAGCCTATTTCTTAAGAGGAAAAGAAGGGGATTTCCTGTATACTTAAATTACAACTTCAAGAGGGGTCCTCACCACCACCAAATCCTGTTCCCTCCTTCTGCGGTTGCCAAGTCTGTAATTACATATTTATGCCAAGCAGAGAATGGGACTGCCGGTCTCCAGCTCTGTATGGTTATACCATTTATGCAACCAGGATACTGGAGCATCTGGAACTGGATACTCTTCATTAGAGCTTATGCAGTAATAACTTATTTTGCTAGGTCAATTAATGGGTTAGGTTCTCGTGAACACATCTGGGAATGGGGGTTTTCTGCTCAAATTTGAAGTTAGGATGCTTCGTGGAATACAGTATATATTTGTCAGGATTCATCGGACAATGAAGATTTTGGTGGGTAGTTTAGCTGAGAAATGCATTTAGACTGACTCCAAGTATTTAACTCTCTTCTTTTCTCTGCAGAGCCTCCTGGGAAATGTAGTTCTGTGAATGTGTTGCGGTCAAGAGTCACACATTCATTATATTATTTCTGGCTTTGGATAAAAGGTTAAAAGAAAATCCCAAGTGTTGGTTAAGTGATTTTGGATCCAATCTCTAGTTGCTTTCCCTGAAATCTGGTCTTGAGAACAGGCAAAGTGAGGTGAGGAAAAAGGAAGGGAAGAGAGAAGAGAAGGGAAGGGAAGGGAAGGGAAGGGAAGGGAAGGGAAGAGAAG
>JANHZU010005893.1:66364-77800 GCA_032468055.1 Acrochordus granulatus | reverse complement strand
CCGATCTTACAGCATGCAGATAGAGATCTGTTGGGATTTGGCCATCAAATGAAAGGGCACTGCTTGTCATTATTCTTTAAAGAGTGAACCAAAAGCCCACAACTCATACAATTTATCTGCAGGAAATCAACACATATAAACCACACTTTATATTCAGCTAAGTTACAACTCATGGACACTTCTGTTATTCAGAGAGTATGGCAGTTCATGAGGACATGGCAAGTAAGAAAGATTTCTCTGCATAGTTCTTACATAAAGCAAGGCTAATTAAAGTGTTTAAGTGTGTGTGCCAAATTAATTACTGGAGCCTCTTAAGGATATGTTGTTGCTATAAATACACCTTACCCATTAAATGAATGGAAAAGTTCCTCTGTGATAGCCATTCCCAATTGAAAGCTTTCCAGATGTGTTGAACTACCATTCCCAAATATATTACCACTATAGTGTGATATATCTAGCATGTTGGGAAAGATTGCCCTATTATTTTTCCATACAGTTATCTCAAGTTTTCTCAGATATCTGATTTACATGTTTCCATATGCTTATGAAAATATACCTCTAGATGGTAATTCTTCATACCTAATTGTTTGCCATATGGACTCACCTAATTAAATGGAATGTTTCCATGTCAGTAACATCCTGAAGATACTAACATTAGCATTTGAACTTTCCACCTGACTGAGAAAATTTCCATTGTTAGAGGAAATTGATCATGGTCAGGCACAATATAAGAGATTCCAGATTATGGATATACAGAATATAGACCAGTTTTAAATAATATCCAGTTAATAATATCTAGAGATCCCTGAAAGCATTATAGTAATCTGATTTCTTCAGTGTATATTAATTATTAATTAATCGGTGTACATTAATTATTATTAATTAATTATTCCGCAGGCTCTGTGGAATGTCAGAAAGAAATTATGTAAAGGGACTCTGGTGTCAGTTGTTCTGTCCATCCACAGATTCAGTAGCTCTCTGAAAACAGAACAGAATGGGTGGTTAGAGAAGCCAATAAAAGAACAATAAAGTCCAAAAATGGGCTAGATGAGGTTACAAAGAGAAAAAAAGAAAAAAAAATCACCTCTGCATCCTAGTGGGTTAGAAGCTTAGAGGTCTCTTAACTTTTCATTTTTTAAAATAATTCTCCTCCTTATACTTAAAGTAAGTATCCACCTTATTGATCACATTAGCTAGGGTAGAGCTGCCAATATAGATTGAATGTGTCTTTCAAAAAAGCCCTCCCAGATGGTAATATGTATATCTCAGTTGACTTTTCATTAGTAACTGCTGAGAAGCAGTTTACTATTTTTCCACAGGTATGCACCTGGCTGGCTTTGTATAGGATACATGTTTGGATATAACAATGCAAATATGGTGTGTACCATCAAGTTATCACCAATTCACCAAGGCGTCCTTAGGTCCCCAAAGTTTTCTTATTACTTCTCTGCAAGAAAATGTGTTTTGTGTAATATTCTGGAGAAGAGACGATGGGCACTGAATAAAAATACTGTTGAATCGTTCTTCTCTCTTCCAACGGAGAGTAATTTTGACCATATCTAGCACCTGACTTACTGGCACAGGGCCCAAAGCATTCAGGACAGATCTCATTGTGCTTGTCCAATATTGATGAATTTCACAGCAAATGCAGAGGCCTCCTGTTATTCAAAAAAAGAACAGATGTCCTTAAGTGTCTCTTTCCTTACCTAACATCCCATTGTCAAACTATCGCATGTAGAGAATGCCAGCATTAAGTGTACTGGCATGCTGCCTATTGCTGTAAACAAATCTTAGCACGCTTGGGTAGCAGTCATTGTGGCATCTGTATAATTGCTAAGCAGCTCAGTTTTCTATTGAACCATTTAAAAAAACACTGATTTTTTTTTAAAAAATAAAATATTGACTATAAATAAATCTCTTTTGTGCGTTGACAAGGTAATTAGATGAATCTTTTTACAGGCAGTTTCAGCATGTTTACATTTATAATTCTATAAATTTAGCCCTTTACAATCTCACAAAATGAGAATCTGTCATTAATGTGTTACTTAATGGCATGATCTTTCAAGAAGGTTCTGAGAGTGGAAAGCAAAAGGTAATGGTATTTTTTCTGCAGTGATATTATTACAGGTGCATTTTAGTCCTTCCCAAATTGAATAACTGAATTGCCACAGGCATTCATGGTAACTGGGGATAATTCTTAGTATGGAACATGTCATTGTGCAAATGATGCAAGTTACATAATTTGTGTCAGTCATGTATAGGATGTGATCATGGCTTGTATCATTAGTCTATGTGGTCTGTATTTTAAAGTCATGCATTAACAATACACATTGTTAATTTTAATTTTACTAGGGTCTTTCAGCAAAGAGCCACTATAGGTTTATATAACCCTTTAGCTGAGGACTGACTTACATCTCAAAATAAAATAAAACAAGGGTATTGCTGTGCTTTATTTACATTCCAGAATCTGGAGATGGTTCCATAATATGTTAGACATCTCCATACCATATTTGCAAAGTAGCTCTAGCATTTGTTTTCAAACTAACAGATTTTTGAGCCACACTGCAGTTTAAACCAAACAAAAAGACACCATAACTCTTGTCTTTCACTCCACATACTTACCTTGCTAGAAACCTATTATCTGGGTAAAGGAAGAAAGAAATGGGGGAAGAATCATCATTCTGAAATTTCCCCAGTTGTATACCTTGAAAACATGTTGGTTGACTAGTCCCACTATCCCAAATCACCATGGCTATCACTGTGGATAATGGGAATTACTAGAAAATATCCCATCCTGGGGATATCAGATTAAAGAAAATCAGTTCTTTCAATCAGTCTGAATAAATTCTTGTCGGAGTATGCATATCCTCAGAAGCATCCATAACAAATGTTTTTTAGCTATCTTCATTGTTATTTTTCCTGGATCCATCTTAAAATTTTGCCACAAATCTTCTCTACTCTTTAATTTTGTATTAGTATAATATGCTCAGTGGTGAAAAAATGAACTGAATATGCAGTTCCAGAGCTAGATTATTCTAATACATTTATTTTCTTATGGAAAATCTAATGAAATATTATTCAGAATGTGGCACGAAAACAGAGAAAACATAAAAGTAAAATATTACTACTAATTAGAACAACTGTTTGGTATTTACTATTTTTTAACTTTGTTATACCCCACTCAGTGTTGTTGGGGCAAGTCATTTGTTTTGTATGAATTTGACAAATAAATTAATAAACATTGGATAACAGTTTTATCTAGATTAGTGTTTCTCAGCCTCAGCAACTTTAATATGTGTGGACTTCAACTCCCAGAATTTCCTAGCCAGGACGTTTGGCAGTTAAGGCTAGTTATCTCCAACTCACTTCCAGGCATCCCAAATTTTATTTAATGAGAGTATTGCCCTCTGAAAGTCTGGAAAGTTTTTATAAAATGTTTGTGCCCCAGGTTCTCAGCTGTTGGCTTAATTTAATTTAGCTTCTCTCTTCTTCTCCTAAGATGTTTGATTGTTCTACTGTTATTTTCAGACATTATCTGTCCAAATGATAGAGTGGGATAGCTAGCAACTTTGTAATCTCCTTTTGCTATATGTTCTTCCTCATGAATAGTAGTTGCTGACTTTGTGGGGTGGGGGAGAAATCACCTGTCAAACATGCATAGTTTGGCATCAATTCATGTATGGAAGGCTTTGCATGCCAGTTCTTGCTTTCTACGAATTATTAGTTGTGTAAAAGTATTGATTTCCATGGGCTCCTAATCTGTCACAGTCATCTAGAACAGCTGCCACTGGTCTTCTGATTTTTTTTAGGGTTGTGGATCAGTTAGTGCAGGGATGGACAACCTGAACCCCCAGGTGACTTGCAGCTGTTGTCTCTAGCTATAATCCCTTATAATATGTTAAATGCCACCATCAGCTTTAACATTATGTTAATCTCTGTAAAATATGTTATACAGATAGATAAATTAATGAAAAATATGTAGCATGCTAACACCTCTTAAATATCCTTGGTCAAACTGAGGTTGTCTTAAGATGAAGATAGTTTTAATCTACTAGATTTTCAAGTATATCTTTGGAATTTTATTATAATATCTGAATTCTTTTGGAATGAGACTGTTTATAAAAGTTATTCTAGGCTACTTACTATCCTATCCTTGAAGCCTTTAGGCTTAATTATATTTGTCTTACTGAAAATAGGAAGCAGTTGAGAAGAAGACCGAAGACAATAGAAAAAGCTTTGGGAAGGTACAGATGAATAACCCATGTTTCTTTGTTCAGCACACTAGCCTTATGCTGCTTTCTTGGGTATACAGGTTGCATCACTCACAAGCAATTTACTAATTTTTAGGCATAAAAATTCCAACTTGTAAGTTGGACAACAAGATTTTCCTTGTACAGATGGACTTATCTTTTAAAATCCAAGAAGCTATTACTCTGCTAACCTGTCAACCAAGTAGAATTGACATTCTAAGGAGGAGAAGGGATTTAAAACTAGATGCATAGATCAATTTAAGTATTTATTTTTTAAATTTCCAGGCTACCTAACTGCGAAAAACTCTAGGCAACTTCACAAAAATTAATGAACATAATTACATAAAACAACAATCGTACATAGCACAGTAATTCCAGAGAACAGAAACATCTTTCCATACCCCTGCTCCAGTTTAAAAGGGCCATCCAACCATCTTAACCCAAGGCCTGGGAGAAAAGAGCAGTTGAAGGAAGGCAAAGTGGTCGGCATGCCTACTTTACAAAAAGCCTTATTTTGCAGGCAGAGAAACAGTTAACCCAAGCATGCTTGACTAAACGGGCAATAAATCAGGTTCTTGCTTCTTGCTGCATTTTTTATAACTGAAGCCATAAAGGGGAAATATATACTCTCTGAAAACTGCATTATTATAGTCTTATGTAGCTGAAAATGAAACTTGAGTTTTTTGGTCGCTGTTGATGTCACAGACTTCCAATAGCTTGGAGGCTTCAGCCTTGCTTGATTCCTGCTCCTCTTCTCTCTTCTGATCCATCTGGGTGATGGCCTCCTTTCTCTAATATTCCTAATATTCTAACTGTCTGATTAAAGAGGCAATCAAAGATTGTCTCTCTAATCAGACAATCAGAACGTTAAGTGGGTTGTTTAGGCTGAACAGCCTTAAATTGGTTAAGCATATTTGAGGGTGCTTTTCCCCCTCAGAAAGCATATTGATTATCTCCAGAAAAACAGAAGAAAAGAAAGCCTTCACCTGGGTGGATGAAATAAGCCCATCTTCTATAGAAGAATTAGCATAGTCAGTTAAATCTCTTAACGAAGGTGATGTTTCTGAAACTGAAGTTTTTGATATTAAGCTGGAAATGTCTATTTTTGTTTTTCATATATGAAGTATGTTCTATGAAGTTGGTGCTACTAAGGAAGAGCTTGCTGTTCAGGTGATGGTGAAACTACAGTCTATACGTAATGGTAGGGAGTCAGTCATGGCAAGATGTGTGCTGAAATGGTTAATGCTCATAAGAAAAAAAATGATATGCAAAAAGATCTTTCTTCACTGGAGAGAGATAACTGGATAAGTATATAATTTCTTTGGACATTAGCAGACTCCAAATGCTAAATTCAATTAGGATGTAGAGCATCTGAAGTACATTATGGCACAGCCCCATGAACCAAGATGAACTTAATCTTTAAATGAATGTGAAGGAGGTTCGTAAGTATAAAAGAGATTTTATAAAAAATACAAGGAGATGAAACATTAGACTGTTGAAAATAATTGACATACTGGTTGATAATGAAAAGTGTAGATCCACTGCCTGTTCTTTGTTTGTTTTAGAACAATGTTTGCAGGACATTCTTCTGTTTCTGATCTTACCTGAGGATTCAGGATAATTATTTCTTATGCACCAGATTTAATTCTTCTAAATGTGAAGCTCCCATAATTATTAAGTCTGGAGAGTTGCAGTCCATGATTTGCTGTTAAGAAAAGCATGGGTGATGTCAGCTGTGAAATTTAGGGATGATACTCTTCATTTTCTTAAAGATACTTCACTTTTGGTGATTTTTAATAAAATAGATGAATCCAGCATGAATTTTGGCTTTATTTATTCATTATTCATTTAACACATTTCTATGCCGCCAATTTCCGAAGACTCTTGGCGGCTTACATAGATTAGCTATTATACATTGTGTGACTGGCTGGCAATGTTGCATCCGGGGCATCTCTGCAGTTTCTGCTCTGCCCCCAGCAGGAGGGAAGTCTGTTTTCAACTTGCCGCTCGACTCGCCACTTCCCGCCATAGTCAGCCAGCTCCCACCGAAGTGGTACCCATTTTATCTAATTGCCATTAATGGCTTTGTCCATTAAGTTATTCTTTTTTTGTTACTTCATATTCAGAAGGTGCAAAGTTATGCTTGATAGCTAAAGTGAAATTCTCTAAAAAGTATTATTGTGATGTTGGTAAGAGTACTTTTAGTATTTTTACTGCTGCCATTTTATCATTTATATAGAATTGTTTGTATTTTTATTATTTTTACTTTTGTTCCAATTTTAGCAATAAATGATTGTCAATAGTCTTATGAACTTAGGAAAGAGAAGGGGCTGGATGGTGATTAAATCTCTTCTGGAAGTGATTTACTTTTGTCAAACACACAACAGTGATAATACAATCAACTGAAATGGGTTTTGATAGTTTAACATGAGTCAAATGCCTTAGCTCCCTCACATAAGCCTGAGATATTGTCATGTTTCTGTAGTCTGGTTTTGAAATCAAATTGAAATGTAATAAAAATACAGCTGATATTACTGACAATTATGATTTATAGAATAAAAAGCTGGAATATCCAATAATGGAATACTGATTGATACAAATCTTTTAAAAATGTTAATTTTTTTTTTACTTGAGATTGAAATTAATTCATCAAAATCTTTTATTCAGTTTATTGGACCCCAAATAATGTATCAGAAAGTACTACCTGCTGCTTTTGTTTGTTGGCAGTGTAATAAGTTTTTCATTAAAACATAATTTGCTCTTCATTATTGGTTCCTTTTGGAATAATATTGTAATATTTATAAGTATATTTTCATATGAATGCTATCTTGAATTATATTGCAGGATTTGAAATTTGATCATTTTTTTCCAGCATGGGAAATAAATAAGAAAATTATATTGAGATTAGGAAGTCCAATAAGTCAAGATATCAAGGACTAAATTTAAAAATGAATAATAAATTTTTGAAAAGACCATTATATACTCATCAAAAAGTAAGAAAATATGTTTCCCTTTGGCATAGAAGTCACAATATTTTATAAAAAACAGACAATTTTATATATAAGTTCATATTTTTTGAATATACATATGTATCTGTATTATGCTAATTTAATATGTGAATCCTTAGGTTTTTGATTGGTGGTTTTTTAAATAATATAATTTAATAAATTAATCAGCATATCTCTAAGATAGGTATATACTATCATTTTTAATTTGTTTTTGTTTATTGCATGCATATGTGAGTATGTTTTTATATGCTTTATGTGCATTTATTTTTAAAAATACAATAAAATTTTACATTAAACGTTTCAAAATCTCAGTTGTTAAAAATTTCATAAAGCTTTCACTCAACGTTCTGTATGTGCTTTGATTATCTGTGGAGGGAAGGGTGAGCGTACATGTGTCTGGATGCCACCACCATATTTTATGTGCAACCAACAATCCAGCCATCCTCTTTTTCAATTATTCTGCTACAACCACAGAGTGTCATCTGTCTCTTCTCCCCACATTCATCCAGCAGTCAGCAAAATATCTCCCTTGAAGCTGGTTGGAAACAGAATGTAAAATTAATTAGTTGCATGTCAAAAATATTATTACTTCTATTACTAACAATAATAATCATTTCATTCTGGAAGCCATGTTAAAAAGGACCTCAAATATCGACTAATGATAATGAACGCATTCATACAAAACACTTGTGCAAAACCAGACCAAGTTTGTTTTATAAAAATTAAATATTCAGTTTCTTGTAATGGTATGTGGAAATGAACTTGGGGGCAGAGGAAAAGCTACAGACTAGACTATGGTGAAATAAGAGGCAGCTAAGCCCACAGAGGTAGTGTAGGAATGGCAAACTTCTCACAAAGGAACCTCCCCTAGTTTCTTGAACTGTAAAGGTGAGGGGGAAGGGAGAAATGTATTTTCAGATTTGTAAGATATTGCTAACATAACTTTACAATCAAGTAGGACTAAGAACTGGTGTATGCTTATCCCTTCTAGCAAGTGACTCTCTGTGGAAGGAGAAATGTAGCCAAGGGAATCTACTCAAGACTGTCCCATATTTAATCTTCACTCCCTGATAGCCTATAATTTGATAAAAACAATATTTTAAAAAAAGTTTCTGCTGAAACTTTTCAAACCAACAACCTTCCCTCTGTTAAACAAAGACCTGTGCTATTTCCGCATCTCAATAAAGGGGATTATAGAAACTATTACAGAGCATAATAAGATTGGCTCAGTGGAAGGATCAGCCCCTTTCACAAAATTGGCAATGAACTAGTTTGTCTACAATAAAGTGAGGCACTGAATGCCAAATGAACAGGGACAGTCAAGGAGACATCAGAGTCTAGAAGACATAACAGTCAAGGAGACTATCTTAAATCGAAGATCTTCCAACCATTGTCTGCCCTGTTGTGCTCCATGTTGACAAGTGCTGGCCTGCAATAAATGATGTTTAAATGATGCCTCAGCATCATGGAGATAAATATGTTGTGTTGGATCTCCAGCATCACATGCTACAACCATGTTCTCAATGATGACATTCATCAGAGATACAGTATCACCCTGATCACTGACAAGCTACACATATCCCAGCTGCAATGGAATGGCCATGTCCTGCATACTGACAAGACACTTGCCAAGAAAGGCCTCCTACTAGAGGTCAGTATCAAATAGCCAAAAGGCCACCCAAAGCAATGTTGGCCTGACATGTTGCATAAAGACTTAAAGATTTCCGGTGTCCATCCTGACCAAGCTCATGACTGCATCAAATGGCACCAGCAAACTAGTGTAGCAGATCCCATCACAGTGCAGGACAAATGTTAAAGAAAAAGAAGTCAAGAGGCATAACAGAAAAAAGGTATATTGTGGAATGTAGAGCGGAGAAGTGTGTCCTGAGATCATGCTGAAGGTGAGTGGGAGATTAATATAGGATGACATTGTCAATTTCTATTTTTCTTTTTATTTCTAAAAATAGTTGCCTATACCTTTTGGCATTTGGGCAATTGGATAAGCCCAGAGTTTGATTCTCGGAATAGCAATCTAAAATACCTTTGAGGATGGAGATATAATTTATGATAACAAAATTTATTACATTGGAACACTGTGTGGTATGCTATTAGCATATCTTAGCAAGATAATATTGCTTATATACTGCAATATGTTATTTTTTAGAAGATTATGTTCATTAAAAGATTATCCTGGAAGCTTCCATATATTTTGCAGAGTTGAGTCTGTAATAACCAAGGGCTTGATACACAGCATTAGTACAAATGTAACTGCTCAAACCAAGCATTAGAGATTTATTTCTCTGAAGCACATGATTAAACCATTATCCTTTGTGCTTTTTAATAGACTGGTATGTTTGTCAGCGTAAACCTTGAAAGTGGCTGTTATCTTACAAGCTGCCATTTCTTCACAGTACACCAAGTAAAATCTGACAGAATGTAAATATTATTGTTTTATGAAATTGTGAAGAAGTAATATTTTATTACTACAGACCCAAGACAGCAATGCATACAACACAATGTCCATAGCTTTCTTCCCAATGAAATGTACTATAGGATCCACAGTGGATCCTTTCAGAGATGCACATGAAATGCAGGACAATATAAATTATTGAAATCACATTTTAAATATTAGATGTAACAACGATCATGGCATTTCATCTGGAGATCTAACACTTTACAAAGCTTGGCAGAAACAAATGGCACAAAATGATTGCTAATCCACTTCTTCCTTTTCCTCCTTCTCTTTCTCCAGAAAAGGGATTTAGGAACACAACAGGTGAACCAGGACAGGGGAGGTTGCTTCACCAAACTTCTCAAATGGGGGGTAGAGTTTCAGAGTACCTCAGTTGTGGAGCCTAGCAGCTTGAGAAGCGGGGTCTTAAGAAGCCACCAGTAGTTGAATTACTTCTGTCCTTTAGCATCCTTTACAGTTGATCCTGAAGGAACCAATAGAAGCTCCTGCCCACTTTAGCTGTGAGGTCTACCTGGATGCTGCTGCAATGGATCACAACCCTTTGGGCTCATCCTTAAAAAGCAAGTTGGTATGGAGAGTCCATGTTATTGTTTAGTCTGTTTTTGCCTAACACTATTCTTGAAATGGTATTTATTGTTATTATTATTTATTTACTTGTATCCTGCCTGTATCATTTTTTTATAAACAACTCAAGGCAGCACACATATTTAACACAACTTCCATCTCCTATTTTCTTCACATCAGCAACCCTGTGAGGTGAGTTGGGCTGAGAGAGAGGGGCTGGCCCAATTTGAAGTCCCTCCCAAGATTCATTTAAGAACTAAGCTGTAGTAACATGCTATGCTAGTGAAATGAAGGAAGAAGAAAAAAAAAGTATTTCAGATGATTGCTTCAAAAGTTTGACTAGATTTTGGTCAAAGTGTTATGTTTCAATGAATCCAAGATGTGTTGATATGGGCAAGGTGTCTGGGTCTTCAAATACCTTTCCCTTTTTTCTCCAAATACACCTGTTCATTTTGTGTTCAGTTTGTTTTTCATCATCTTGAAGTACTTTATTCCAAAATGTTCCAGGCTAACCTAGTTTTCTTTTATCTTCCTTAGATAATGACATTTGTGAAATATTTTTCACAAGATATCCTGGTGATCCATCTCCTATATACATAATTATTTTATAAACAATTACTATGGATCTCTGGACAACTACTCTAGTGTCCCCTAAATCTTTCAGCACTCCTATATCTTGACCCAGAGGTAGTAGTCAATATTGTCATGCATCTAGAAGGCTATGAGGCTAGGAAAGGATGGCTGAACATCTATATTGTATATCAATGACATTTTTATACTGCTTCACTCTTAACCAAATCTCAGTGATGGTAGGATAGAGTATGTCATATTTTGATGGTCCCATCTTTCATATCAATTTTTCACAAAAGACAGAGCTACCTGAGTTGGGCTGCAAAAATTCTTATCACAAATAGACACAAAACTATACAGAAAATTATAACTCTTTGTCCCATCTAGTGGTTGTCTGGAATGTACTTATAGCAGCCCCGATCTGACAACTGTACTGCTGTAGCACCTTTGTGAATTGATGCTATCTGGCAATACTCCACTTCTGTTAATTAATCCATTGTATCTTCCATCTCATTTCCTTCTTTCAAGGCAATTCTCCCATTCTGCAGCTTGGATCTTAGTTTATTCTATT
>JANHZU010005893.1:18084-32907 GCA_032468055.1 Acrochordus granulatus | reverse complement strand
TTTTTGATTAAATTTTTTGCTCATCCTGCGAGTTTCTCGTCCTGCGAGTTACTCGTCTTGTGAGGCACCACTGTATCTGGATATAATTCTTCTTAAGAATCTCTTTGTAATGGTTTCTGGATATAGACTTATTGATGACTTTGGAAACTTTCCAAGGCTTCACTATGCGGATAAAATATAAGCAATCATTCTCAATCAATAAAATCTGCCATTTTCTCACCATCACCCTAAACTCAGATCCAAATTACACTTTTCCTTTGTAACTTATATGGTCTCTTTTCTTTTTCTTTAGGGTTTCTGTCAAACCATATGTGCTTTAAAATGAAAATGTTTGGGCTCTTTTTCCCTTGATGGATCTGCATTCTGTTTAATTATCTTTCAACAAATGGCCAAGTAGTGCTTCATTACTCTTCTGAAAAATGGATTGAAGGATGTTCAGTATTGTAATCTCAGTAGACTTGCCTATTACAGTTGTCATGTTGTCTTCGATGTAAACTATATGCAGGAAAGTACAGAGAAAATTATCAGAAAACCATATTTTTTAATATCAGACAATGTGCAAGGGAAAATGACAACAGAAAAAAAATATTTGTACTATCACAAAGATGCAGCTTCAAGTAGATACTTGTGTAGAATCAAACCTAGAATAATTCAGAGAAATAATTTATGTTTTGCAGATAATATCTCAATTTTAATTCATGGCATTTCTATCAAGTCTATCTGGCACCCTGGAGATTAGCATCTGTCAATTAATGGACTATAAAGGAGAAACCTGATTTCCCAGACCCTCTTCCTATGGTTTCATGTAGCTCTTTGATGAAAATCAGTATATTTTTTCCCCATGATGTTAAGATAGAGAAGAAGTATAAGTTCTAAATTAAGCACAACATAATTTTTAAAATATCTTCATAAGATCAAGGAGGAAATCATACTTATGTCTGATATTACCCACCCATCTCTCATAATTATCAACTTATTGATTTTCAAAAAAAATATAAACAATTAACAAAGAGAAAAGGAAAATATAAAAAATAGCTCAGAAAAAAAATAAAAGTTCAGAAAAGAGAAAAGTAGGTAAGAAAGATAGAGAAAAAAAATATAATAAAAGTGGTTAGATAAAACTACAATAAAAGTAGTTTCCAAGTAAAAATGAATTTTTTCAAGTCTTTTTACTCATCAAGGCTGTGAGTTTCACCATCTCTGCCAATTCCACCAACATTACCATCCATTCTTCCATTATAGGTATTTGTAATTCCTTCGACCTTTGAGCATATAAAAGTCTCACTGTCATTATAATATATAAAAACAAAGTTCCATAAAATGTTTCCATTTGTTTGTTCATTAAGCCCAAAAGCAAAGCCTCTGATTTTAATTGTACATTCACCTTTAAAATCTTCTGCATCAAAATACACACTTGATTTTTCATGTTTGAACCAAATATGAAAAAATGTTCCCTCAGTTTGATTACATTTCCAACAAATATTTGAAATTCTTTTACACATTTTGACAATTTATCTGATATTATATACCAATAATACATAATTTTATAAAAATTCTCTTTAAGAAGAAATTTCATTTCTTCCACATACTCTCTCATTGGATCCAACTGTACATATTATCCATTTTTTTGCCCATTTTATTTCACACTCTTTAATTTGTTTGTCCTCTGTTTCCATTTTCAGTAATATTTTAGCAACAATATGCTCATTATTTGTAGAGAGCTCTACAACAAATTCAGTTTTACCCATTTCAGAATCATACTCCTTCGTATCCAACTTAAATCTTTCCACTACCTGAGTATAAGGAAACCAATGGCATGTAAAAACTTCTCACACCCCTTATCATTATCATTTTGTCCATTGATTCTGACTTATCCTCATTCCCAAAAATCTATTAGGTGCTGTCTCCACCCCATTGCATACAATGCTGTGTTAAAAAAAGACTAATGGTGTGGATAAGTGCAAAGCAAATGGATCTTGCCTGTTCCGATGTCTCAGGGCTTCCTTTTCTTTCCTCATCCTCCCTCACCCCATAATGGAGATAACCTAGTTTGGAAAAAGAGTGACTAATTAACAAGCTTTGCCTTGTATTTGTGTCTTCTTAAAGCAGAGATGGGGAATTTGCAGATATTCATGATCTCTGATACTGAGCATAAGCAGTAGTAAGAAATGGGAAGTAGTAACAAATGGGAAGAATAAGAAAGTTGTGTTTTAGTTGCAATGGAGACAACCAATTCTGGACCACTGCTTTAAATTCTGATGACATCAACAAACATTCAACAAGACCAGAAACTGACTGGTTTATCCTATTCTAGACATTTGAACAATTACACTGAATCTTGACAAAACAGAAGTTCTCATTCTCTTTTAATGTGAGGTACAGGAATGGATTTGATATCAGGGTTTCATATTACACTACTGCAATGAACTCTCTATTTTTATCTTTCAGTTTGTGATTATCCACCCTGATCCTACAAACATTCACTGCACCTCATTGCTTAAAATATTGTGAAAGCTGAATAGAAAATATCTGTAATAGCTGGCTTCTAGATATTAAACCTGTGAGAAGTGAGTGCATTCTACTTCCACACTATGTTCCATGTGACAGCAGTCATCTAGTCCACTTTTGGCTTTGCATGGAGATTGGTCACTTTGTGCTTTGCATAGAGACAGAAATGTGATAAAACATCAGACTAGAAACCATGACATCATGAATTCTAGTCACACCTTGGGCATAAAGCCAGATGGGTGATCTAGGGCCAGTCCTTCTCTCTCAGCCCAACTCAACTTACAGGGTTGTTGTTGTGGGGAAAATAGAAGGATGAAGGAGTATTATGTGTGTTCACTGCCTTGAGTTATTTATAAAAAATAATAAAGGTGGGATATCAATACATACATACATAAATGGTAAGGTGACACCATTCCATCACAAGTGGTAGCTGGGCCTTGAAAAAAAGGGGCTCTTGTACATATGCTGCCTATGTCCAGAAGCCACTTTCCCTAAATAAGAAAACAGGCTGCCCTGCTCTGCTGCTGCTTACAAATGCAGACACATTCACTTCATGATTTTTCTTTGAGAGGGTACATCACTCAAAGCTTTAACTTCTTCAGACCTCTGCATACTACTAATGGCTATGTTCCCTAACAATTTCTCCCTTCCCTGGCCCTGAATTGTATTCAAAATAGCTGGCAATTTGTTTGTCTTCTATAATTTGAAAGACAATTGATTTTGCTTTGCATTCCAAAGTCACCGGCAGAATATCAGCATAAAGATTTCTCTGTCCATCTTAACACCCCTTTTTATGCTTAGCTACAGAGAAGAAACCTGCATAGATAAAGTGAGAAAAGAGGAGGTTCGTATATGTTGGTGAAGTTACGATGGAAAGGTCGGTAAATAACAAAATTCCTTGTCCTAGCCATGAGAAAGGAGTCAAGAATTTATGAGGACACTGAATGATATCAGGAATTGCCTTTCATTCCTACATATAAGGGTATGAAGGTTACAGCTGCCATTCTAAAGCAGCATCAAGACTGGATGGTATGAACAGAAATTCAGAATCACCATTTAGCTTGAAAGTTGATCATATTGGCTGAAATCTCTGGTACTGTACTTGAGCACCTATATAGAGTGGTAAGTAACATCAGACTGATGCCAATTACATAATTTGAATTATGTGTGCTATGACATCATGATGGACATGATGTCACTCTGGTTTATACCAGGTGACCTCTACAAGCCAACATAATGTCAACTTATATCATGAAAACATTGAGCAAATGATGCAATAATGCAACTTGTGTTACACTGTAATTTGCACAATGAAGCCATGACCAAATTGTCATAATTTTCCCCTTCTGAAGAAACTGATTATCTGCCAGGTTAGGAAGACTCTTCTCAAATGAGAGAGAGAGGGGATTTAAATATATTGATTTTTTCAGTATCATTTTTAGAATAAACTTTGTCCCCCTTTTTCAAACTGGCTTTTTCTTTTAAAAATAGATTAACTGACTTAGATCAGTCAGAAGAAGTGAGCAAAATATTTTAAATTAATTATACAAATACAAGAAATATGATTTGAAGGAAAAAAAACATGTAGTGTTGTATTATTATTATGTATTTTTACTTCCCTGAAGTCCTGTTTGGCTTGTTGTGAGGTTGATACAACATATAATTATATTTCTGAATTCAGTAACTGGTTTGGATATATAGAATAATTCAAATATAGCGCAGAAGTTTAATTCTATGGCAAGCACCATAAGTAGTTATTAAATATCTACTATGAGGGAAGACTTAAAATGAAATATTAATTACAACATTAATCTGAAATATGAAAGTTTGCAGTTCACCATAAATCAGATCATCTGCTATACCAGAAGCAAATCCTACTGGAAGAAAGATATGAACTAGGTCTTGAAAAAAGCTCACCTCAATTGAGACACATCAGTGGGCTTTGTCAACATATCACAGAAATATGCCCAGTGATCTGGTTAAAATTTGAGCACTAGAAATAAATTGACATGTAAAAAAATCTAGGTTTGTATTTATCATTTCTGTGAATTTGATTCATCATCATTTCAGATGTCCTCCTGCATTTGGATTTCTTTTTAATGATACATACGTATAACTATTGGACAGCAACTTGTCCATGACTGCTTTAAATAATGCAGAAATTTATGTTCATAGAACTAGAACATTAAGTTGGCAAAAGACAGATTGGTTATTGATAGCCCTTCAACAATGAAGACATAGCTTTGTATCTTAGGGTTCTTTCTCTTACTAAATACTATTTATAGAGCTGTGTGTGAACTGGAGCAAGACATAGCATGCATATTACTGGGGTTCTATTAAATTAACTACAACACTAAAGTAATGGTGTCAATGGTCAGGTCACCATGAGGGCTATAATTCCTGGAAGAGAATGTCTGGAATGAAAAGATTTCCCACAAGAATATTACAAGCATGGATGGATGTACTGGTCTACATACACAATGAGTCAAAGGAGAGAAGGATTCTTTAGTAACTTCATTAACATTAACTCGCAGAGAAGCAAGTTCTAAGTAAGAGAGTGTCTAAGTATCATACAAAAGAGGAACTGGCTGTCCCCCAGACTCATTGTGGCAACCTCTACTGTTCCAGCAGGAACCAAAGTGGTGATGATAGTGAAGGTGCCTTTTCGGTGGATGGGATATCAGCAGCAGCACTTGCTCCTCCCACTGGACCCATTGAAGTCCTTGAACCCTCCAAACTAAGTGTTCCATTACATTAGCTGTCTGGGTTTGAGACTGAGGCTGAGCCAGGACATTGATGGGGGAGGATGGGATGAATCAGAATAGTTGATTTGGATTAATTGGGTGTGGGTGGAACCCCCACTGAGTGAGAGACAGAGGAGGGGAGAATATGGCTCTGAGGATTGGCCAGTTAGAGAGGCTACCTTGGGGTTTTTTGGATGTGAGTGGGGGGAGAGGCCTGGCACTGACAGAGGAAGCTAAAGCACTGTGGCTGACTCTTCCACCAATCTGACCTACTAGATGTTTGTTGCAGCACCTATATTGGAGAAGCTGAGGAAGGGTAGGTCCCTCTGCAACTAGAGTTGGGAGATCAGGGTAGGGGAAGGAGGGTCACCTCAGGGAACTTACAGCAGGGAAGTGTATTCCAGTGGTGATGGGCAGGGGTTATTACAGGAGCCAGAAGGTAGGTTGTTCTAAGGGAATGTTCTCCCCAATGCTTAATATTGTTGGTGCATTCCAGCCTTCTGAGCTCATTCCCAGTGTCTGGACAGCAGAGGGGCTGGAGGGCTAGCTGCTGCTGTTGAATGCCAGCTCTGTAAATAATAAGGCTCTCCTTATTTGTGATCTTATTAGGTGTCAGCAATCAGACTTGGCATGACACCAGAAGAGGAGTGCCCCTATCAGAGATGTGTCCATCTGGGTTTAGGGTTTGGCACCAGCCAAAACTAGGGCAGTGGAGGGGTTGTAACAATTATCATCCAAGAATCTCTGGTAGCTTCCAGGGCCATGTTCCAGACATTTGAACAGGGTGAGACCCTGTTGTTGAAGGTGGGCTCATGGGCTCAGTTGGGATTGCTATTACTGTACCAGCCTTCCTGCTGCATAGCAATATCCCTGCCTGAGCTGCTGAAGGCCATCTCAGGATTGGTGGTGGAGTTCCACATGCTGATTGTCCTGAGGGACTTCAACTTGCCATCTTTGGGTTTGACTTCTGAGGCAGCTCAGGAGTTCATGGTCACTATGGTGGCCATGGGCTTATCCCAGTTCATGACATGAACTTTTTGTTGGAGCAATGGCAATGTGAGGTGGTGAGGGATGTGACTATATCCCTTTGTCATTGTCAGACCATGCCCTGGTAACATTGAGATTGTCTTATACTTCCCCTCTCTGCAGGGAGGCCAGAGAAATTCAAATGGTCCACCACAACAACTGATGGACCTAGATGGATTCCAAATGGAACTGGGGGATATCCCAGAGGCTTTGATGCACAGTCCTGCTGAAGCCCTGGCCACAGCTTGGAGTCTAAGGTCAGTCTTGGTTTAAGACAGGATCACACCCATGTGGCTTCTCTTGACTGCTCATGCTTGCCATTTCCCATTATCAAGGAGCTGTGGGTGTTAAAAAGAGCCAAGAGATACCTGGAGCACCACTAAAGAAAGATGAGAAATAAATCCAACTGAACACAGATTAAAGATCCTATTAAGACCTACCTTGTGGCAGTAAGAGCAGTGAAGCAACATTATTCCATCTACAGAGTGTTGCCCAGCAGCCCTGTTTAGGGTCACCTGGTCCCTCTTTAGATGGAGCATCTTAGAGGATCATTTGCTGGGCTGAGCTGAGGAATTGTAGAATGCCTGACAGACAAAACTGCTTGAATTCGCTTTCACTAGACTCTATGCATGAGGCAGGACTAGAGAGATGCTTGGGGAGAAGTCTTGCCCAGTGAGTACAGTATTACTCACAGGGTACAGTACTCTCTCCACTCTTTTTTAACTTCTACATGAAGCTACTGGGTGAGATTATCCATCACCATGGGATGAAGTATCATCAATATGTAACTTTACTTCTCTTTCCCTGGAGACCCAAATATGGCCGTGACTGCCATTTTGCAGTGCCTGGAAGCTGTGAGGGCCTGGATGGGAGTCAACAAGCTTCAACTAAACCCTAGTAAAACCAAGTGGCTGTGGGTCTGTGGGACATCTGGATCTGAGGGTTTAACATCTTTAGTGCTAGATGGGGTGGCACTGCCCCAGACAGACCTGGTGCGCAAATTGGGGGGTTCTCCTTGACTCACAACTCCTGCCCAAGGAGCAGGTGGTAGTTGTGGCTAGGAGAGACTTTGCACAGCTTCATGTTGTGCACCATTTGTGCACCATTTGTTGTGCACTCAGTCACTCATATCCTAGTATCTCTCAATTCTACTACTTTAGTATACTGAACTACTGGTTGGTACAAAGTGCAACTGTGTGGACAGTTCTTGGGCTCCCATGGGTGACCCAGGTAACATTGCTGTTACATGAGCTGCACTGGTTACCAGTCTGTTTCTGGTGCAAGTCAAGGTGTTGGTTATCACCTATAAAGCCCTTCATGGCATAGGCCCAGGTTATCTCAAGGACTGTCTCATCCCATAGGTGCAGTGCAGCCCATCCCACCCATGCAGCAGTAGAGGCATGCTTCAGATCCCATCAGCCAGGAAATTTTGGCTGGCAGGGTCCAGAAGATGGGCCTTCTCTGCCATGGATCTTATCCTTTGGAACGGCACACTACCTGATGTGAGGTTGGCCCCTTCTCTCCTGGCCTTCCAAAAAGTTTTGAAGACATGGGGACCTGGTGACCATATGTCATTCAGTGAGGTGGCTATTTTATTGATATTCCCACCTCCACCTTGTCTTCCGCCCATCTTGTTTTTTTTATTTGTTTTTTTAATTCTTTTTACTCTTAGTTTTTAGCTGTTATTTTATGGGTATTCTTATTGTGAGCCACCCAGAGTTACTTATTGCGAATTGGGCAGCGAATAAATTCAATAAATAAATTAATAAAAAATAAGAGTTACTTCCATATGTTAAAATCTATGAAAGAAGTTAAGAGTTGCTTTCCATATATTTTTGCTCAGTTATAACTTAAAGGGAAAAGAGACCATCCTTAATGATTACACTGACTAAAGGAGGCATCGCGTGATCTGTTTCATTCTTTTTGGGACTCCTCAGACAGGGGTAGCCCAACACAGTATGCCAGTTTTTCTCCAACTAGCTGGGGAATTCTAGCGGTTGAAGTCCACACATCTTAAAGTTCCAAGTTTTAGAAACACTGTTCTATGTGATTCAAATCTTCTACCAGGAATGGCATTTTAGATGACGAGAGACAGTGCATTAGATATAGGATATATCATTCTTCTAGATTCTATATATTCCTGAACCTCTGAGCTCACATGTAGAGTCTAGCAGAAGGATATATACCATGGGTGTCCAACCTTTGCAACTTTAAGATCTGTGGACTTCAACTCCCAGAATTCCTCAGGCCACTTTCTCTTAAGCTCTTAGTGCAGACAGGTATAAATGTTGTATTATGTCATCCTTATCCTCCACACTACAAATAAAACTGGTAATGGTGTGCTTCTTTGTGGTTCATATAATTGAAACCAGCCCACAGGGTATAATACACTGTGCAAGATAGAAGGGGGAGGGACGTACATCAGGGGCATTTCCTCTCATCAGTTTTATTTCAGATTATTTCAGTATGTTTAATTTTAATTTAATTTAATTCATTCTAACATCTTGTATTTTACATAAGTTTTCATCTTTGTATTCATAATTTTTAAAAAGAGAAGAAAATCTTTCGTTTTACTTATGTTGGAAATATATTTTTTCTATTAAACCTGGACCAAGTTCTACCCACCCATCTCGAAAATTCTTTGCCCACTAAAAAAAAGGCACAGTCTTTTCTGTTTATACCACATAGGTAAAAGATTTTACTTTCAGTCCATATGATGATTTTAAGTTAAAAAAATGTCTAAAAGAGAGTTAAGAAGAATTTTATAATGTTGTGCCACTTACTCTATATATTAAATATGATAAATAAATAAATAAAATATATGAGTAACTATTGGAACTGCCAGTGCATTTATAACTGTCCACTGGATAGAAACATTCTTATCTAATGTAGTTGAATATTCAATGTCTATTGAATTTTTCACAAGACCTCTTTGATTAGGAGCAGGGCCAAATGAAAAATAATTGATTTGCTAAATTTCCAAATCTCGCAGCTGATCCATCCATCAGTCATAAATTATCAGATTAAGTGTTTGGTAAGGAATAAGACTTCATTCTGAGATATTTCATGCTCATTAAGTATTACAGCAAACATATGCATGGAGAGAGATTTATTTCCAGAGTTAAGAAAAGAGATAATAATTTTTATGTTTTTCAGTATAGCTTGTGAGTGATTTGCCTTATGTACATACAGTGTGTGTGTGTGTGTGTAATCATAGGAGGCAAATCACTCACAAGCAATGCTGAAGAACATTTTTATAATTATATATACTGTGGGTGGGTGTGTATATATATATATAGAGAGAGAGAGAGAGACTTTCTGATTATTCTTTCTTAACTTTTTATCCTTTTAGGAATTTCTTTGAAACAAGCTACATCAGATTGAGCTTCATCTGTTTTACTCTCCCTTTGTCAGTGTTTAATTGACCAGTGAGAATTATTTTAGTTTCAGTATTGAGGAAAGCAGAATTTCAGATCTTTGGATAATAATCCTTTCTGCATCCCACTGTTTCAAAAGAAAAGAAGTTGGTGCTGTTTGCTGTCAACATTTGCTTTTCTCTCGGCCCATAATGTGTTCTACCAACCTGATTCTTGGCATAAGGTCCTTGAAGCTATTACTGTAAGAATCTCTCTGTGGGCTTGATATTAAATAATTGAGACATGAGGGACTTCAGACTGACTTCTTCAATTGTCTGAATGCTCAAACAGCATAAAATCCAAATGTACTAAAATGATCTTCTTTAACCCATGCAGAAGTTGTAAAATGTTTTGGTTTGATTGAGCATTTTTGCATTTGCATTATAACGTACCATAGCAGAGAGAAAGGAAACACACCAATCAAATGTCTAAGGTAAAAAAGAGAAAGACTGAAATGCAACTTCTGAAAACTCTTTCAGTGTAATGCACATTACCAAGAGACATGTCTGTATTTCAATTTTGGTACTGCCTTGACTTCCAAACAGCCTTGACTGCCTTGAAACTACAATCCATTTAAAGCTGAGAGAGATAATTGAAGGCCAAGTTGCATATTATATTATTCAATGTCTAAAAAGAGGAACAGGATGCACATCTTTATCTGAAAGAAGGCTAGTTGTGCAAGGCTCTAATGTAAAATGTTCCCTGATTATCTGAATCTCTCTTCCTCTCTTCTCAGGTTATTAACTATTCCACTTTAAAGAACAGTGCTATCTCGGGGTGCTTTTTCTGAATTTATTTATTCATTGATTTATTCAACAAATTAATATGGATGCCCAACTCACACTCCTGCAGATAAAATTGGCCTTTAAATGTAAAGGTTTAAAACCCTTCATTTACCATTAATATGTTTTAAAAGCAAGAGAGAGGAGGGTTGAAAAAAGATGGAAGTAAAAAAGAGCCTTAACATTATATTACATATTACACATATTACATTATTGAAACTTTTTGCATTTCAGACTTCCCATTATACTGACAAATTCCAGGGACAATATTACCAGGTATGTGATCTGTGCTTCCTGTGGATTATAGAACAATGAAAGCTTATCAAATTACATCAGCTGAAAGCTGTTGCTTCCAATTTTGAACAAATTGCAGGTCTTTAGAACATCAGAACTTGGGAAATAATATTTTTCTCCCTCCTAAGTAACTGACTAAAACAGAGAGAAAACCCTCCCAGTGTTTGTTTATTACTCTCCCTTCCATATATAAATTGTACCCACTCAGCTTGCAAATAAAGAGCAATTAATAAAATAAAAATAATCTGTATATTGAACAAAAGATCATGATGGTTTTTGCAAGGGGAGAACAGCCTGAGTGCTGGTGTGCATCTGGGAAGGACACAATATATATCCCTCCCATCCCACCTGTGTATATATACTGTATATGTATATATACTGTACATATATACGTGTGTATATACTTTATGTGTACATATGTATGTATACTGTATATGTGTGTGTATACACACACACAGTTAACTAATTCTTATACCTGCACACAGATATAAAAACTTCAGACAATATTATGCTATTAAAACCAATGGGATGAATTCTCACTTTGTCCTTCTTAGGGATTCATGTGAGACTCAAACAGCCTACCCTATCCCTGTGATATCTACATGTCCTAGACTGAACAATCTCCAAGTTGAATTAGTACATTTTAACACACTATAAAGTACATGAAAATAAAAACCTCTCCCAATACATTTGTAGTCTGCCGCCATTCCCCAAACTAAATCCACCAAGTTTCATGAAGCAGCTTTCCCATTATTCTCTATTTCTGTCTGGGTGGGATCTTCCTTCTTCTATCTTAGCCCATTGGATTCTGCCAGTTTCTCAGCTGCCTGTTGCTCCTCCACCAGTTCACTGGACATTTTCCCCAAGTTGGATTTTCCAGCCTCTCTTGCCACATCCTTCCTCCATTGGTCCAGATGTTGCCAACCCTGATGTTTTAAGAGTGAGTTGCTTACAGATGTTGGCTATATATGAATGATTACAATAAAATATGGTCACCTCTTGTTGAAATCTTTGTGTAAAACTCTCTATATACACATACTTGCATAAAGTGTGCTTTTCCATATACTTTTCTTGCAATTCTACAAAAGGGCTTAATACTATTTCCACACCATTGTTGAATCCTAGGCTTTCCATGCAAGCATCTCTATTGAGTAGCCAAACCAATTTTCCTCTTGCTTCAGTTCCAGAAGTCTTAATTTGTGAAACTATCTTTTGCAATTTAATACTTGGGAGATCCTTGGGTTAGTTTTCTATTGCCAAGGATATTGCCAGGAACTCTGGATAGTTCCTGATTTCTGGGTATGCCTCATTTCCAATTGCTGACAAGCAATGTGGTATTCTCTCATTGGTCTTTAGTAATCAGCCAACACCACTGTTTTTTGTTTTTGTCTTGCTTTAAGAACACATGCCACTTAACAATGATGGAGAATATTAGGGAGGGGGCACCAGCAGGTGGCTGATTTTAGTGCACTTTCACTCACTTTCACTTTCACTAGAAGGGAGTGCTGATCATTTCTGGTGAGTGTTCCCAATAGCCATGCAAAAGACCACAGTGGGTTGTCGTGAGACTGGATCTAAAAAATTAGGAAGGGCTGGGAAGAGGTAATGATTGTAATGTAGCACAAAAGTGCTGAAAAAAAAAAAATTGGTTCCACGAAAATGTCATTATGAACATTTTTTGCTGCTTTTGGAAATAGTCTTTTGATGTCTTTGGGTACCCCAAGAAAAGAAGCTTCTTTATCAGTTCCTCCTCTTCCCTGATAATAAGACAAATCTATTCTTGGAGTATCCTGTCTTAACAAAATCTTCCATTCAGGCTTTTCATAGATAGATTTGCAAGGGAAGAACTTCTGTGAAATCATAGGAAGCTATTATATCTTCACCTACATGAGAGATCCCACAAGTCTGGTTCAGATTAGACCTGGTGGGAAAAGAAAGATGTGATTTTAAGGTTGGATTCTGTGAAGTACAGTTTTCTATCAACCTGCCACATATTTTGTCATGTTTTTTGCTAGGATTAATCAAAATACTGGTAGGAAGTCTCACTTGGTTTGAAAGGGGATATGCTGATACTAACTCCTTTTGTAGCAATGTGAAAGTAGCACAGAGGGAAGAATGACAAGTCATTTTTTCATGGGTGATTACTCTCAGAAGAGAAAACAACTAATAAGAATAGCTGAGTATTGATTTGCATTGATTTGCATTTATTTATAACATGTATAGCTGAGTATTGATTTGGATTTACTTGTAACATGTGCCCATTGAACTTGATAGGCACAATTTCCAAGAAAATTTGCAGAGAGATTGTATCCAGCAAATTGAAGCACACACATATAATCCATTCAGCGAATGGGCATATGTTATCCATCATCTTGTGTGCATGCGTGAAATATATTTTTATGTAATATAGGAGCTGCATCAAATTTTCCTAGAATTCATTCACTGTCAGAGAAAATGCAAAGATTTTTTTTAATAAGACAAGCAAGACTACTTTAACGTGCTTCAAAAGGATACCACATTTCAAATGGTAACTAGGCTGTCGCAGAAGCTGGAAGTCAAAATAAAAATTAAAAAATAGCAAGAAAAAATATCTATGCCATTGCCAATGTCATTTTCTCCAAAAAATCTGTATTTGCAATATAATAACCATAGACACACTTTATATTTTCTCACTGACTCTGGTCTCTCTCTACACACACACAGAGTTATATGTAATATATCACAAACACACAAAGTAACACAAAATAGTTTTGTGTGATAAAGAAGCAGCAAAAATAATTCTTCTATCTGATGAGCGCTTACGTGAAAAATCATGTTTTCTTTTTTCTCCCACTGGAAATATTCCCAACAGAAACATTTTCTACCCATAATTAAGATTATGAATGTTGAGAGAATATTTACTCACATCTGACAAAAAATTTAATGAGGAATTTTGTCTAAAGAACATGTTTTAGGCAAGGATAATTTAGAGAGATTATGCATCAGACAAAATAACAATCCACCACTATCTCACAGACTGTATTTTCAAACATATTCATTTTAAATAGTGAGAAACAGATGGAAAAGGAGTTGGAGAAGGAGATGGACATGGAGATGGAGAAGGAGAGAGAGAAATAATCTGATTTCATGGAACAATACTATAATGTACATTAACCAGTGATGCAGTTCTGGTAAAAGGTGCATATACGTGTGAACTACATTTACTATGAGATACCCACACACACACACACGATCTGCTTAAAGTGCCTTTAGAAGAACACAATCACAGTAAGCTGAATTGACCCCGGGGGAAAATTAAAGGAACCCGTGACCCACCAAATCATTTTGTTTCTATTAATGATTGTGTCTCAGAAATAGTATAGCTTCCATGCTGTAATTCTTCCTAGTAGGAAGAGGTAAATAAGAAGATCACCCAGAAAGGTTTATCAGAAACATTCCAGCATCCTCCTGTAACTAGTGCAGTGCCTATCTTTCTCGTTGTTTTGCCTTTGCAATGTAGTAGGCTAAGCTATACAAGCTTAGGTTCTGCCTTTGCTTAGAGCTGCCCATCAAGCTATCAATGCTTTGCTGGGAGTTTGGGCATACATTGTTTGCATGCTAATACATTTATACTGTATCTTTGAAAATGATTTGGCTGCTTTGGTGAACCAAATTTTAGCCACAAGAAGTGATTGTGGAGTTAAATAATCTGATAATCTAACTATCATAAACTGTAAAGATTCTAGATCTTTCTGCAACTGCACCTAACTGCAGCACAAAGATGCTCTGAAAACAGCTTTTTCTGCCCTATCATCATAGCATTGCCTTCATCTCATCTCCAGCCTTAAGTCACCCGTAGTAGCAATGTATTTAATTCCCCCCCTCTTTTCCTAGACTGCAAAGGTAGCATCAAGACACACCAAATCTGTTAAGCTTTGACAGTCCTCCTTTGAAAGGAAGTCAGAGGATTCCAATGGTTCAGAACAGAAGCACTGAGATGAGTAGGGTCTGGCATTGTGTGTTGAAATTTCATGCTAGCATGGTTTTCTGTTGACTCAAGGATGGGTGGAGGAT
>JANHZU010005893.1:0-12829 GCA_032468055.1 Acrochordus granulatus | reverse complement strand
AAGACTCCTGGATGGGAGTTGAAATATTTATCTGTAACATCTAAAAATAAGAGTGCAGTTGCCTTTTTAAATTTAGTGTGCAAGGTTGTTTTGCAATTTTGCTACAAGCATGACCTGGATTACTGAGAATATACATAGACATTTGAAACAGCTTACATCCTGCAACAATACCTTTAACACCATCAAAGAACATCGGGACTCAATAGGTAAAATAATAGGCAATTTAATTGAACATATGTTCCGCCTTCCTATGTCTCAGAATGTCTCTATCCAGCAACATTCCATGAAAGAAATTTCATCTAAATAGTTTCTTTGTGAGAAAACTGTTTTAAAAACCCAAATCTTTTTTATATAATAAACAAAATGTTCAGGTCTTACTGTATCCATTCATCTGACTCAGCTCCCCATTTGGATTAGAATATACTACTTCAGCTTCTCTTGGCTGCATATCATAGCACAGAAGCCAAGTTATTCTATTATCTTCTTGGCACTGCTGGAAGCAATAAGGCATTCTGAGTTTATACTCAGGTATACTACAGCATATTGTGAACTGGGCAGTGAACATCTAAAGAACATCTGCTTGACCAGAATTTCTTCATTGCCTCAGCTATAAAGAATGAGAGGACAAAGGACCATGGCAGCTGGATAGCAGCCCTGTTGATTTCATAGAAATATGAAGGCAGTTTATATTCTGGTAGTAGTTTCTTCCACTTTTTTCAAAATTTCTACAAGATCAGAAGGTTCACAATGTTCAGTAGATATCTTTGACAATATCTGAGATACATCAATGTGAAATCAATATCATCATCCTATGCATCTGAATTCATTGCTATGAATCATTTTTGTAACCAATTTAGTTGAAAAGAGATCTAAAATGTTATAAACAAATGCATACATTTTAAAATACATCTTAAAACCATTTTGCACATATTAGAGCAGATGTGAAAAGTTTGTTTCTTATAACCTGAAAATGGAAGGGAAAAAGACGTACAGGAGCCGCATCTGGTCCATAAGATACCAATTAACCATCTGATAAATGGTGCCCAGTAATAGTATTCTCTGGGCTGTTCATAATAGAAAATAGTTCAATATTGCAAAAATAGTAAATGACAACACAAAATATGCATTAGCAGAAGAAATCTTTAAAATCATGGATTTTTAAAGGAATGGAAAGAGTTTTTTTTTTTTTAAATCCTTTGTATTGTGCTGAAAAGACAATAAGGAGCCTTTCTTTATGGGAACATTGTACAAGCAAAACTATCTTTTTGATAGTTATAGGCAGTATGGAGCACCCAGCTCCTACCCTTAATTTTTTGGAAGGTATTAACAAGCATACTTTTTCAGCAAGTTTTTGCCCTGTATTATAGCCAATTAGTTTTTTAATGTAATTTTGTTCTTCCCCTTATGTGCACCATATTTATATGTCTCTGTGATTGGGGCAGCCTATAATAAATCAGTAAATACCTCGGCTTCCCAGAGTAACCCAATGTATAAAAAATAAAATGAAATTTTAACCTGTTGTTTTTATTGTCTCATGTTCTTTCTGAGTTGTACAGCCACTTCTGATTTTCTGTAATTCAATGAACACCCCCCCACACACACAGGATTGTCTGCAACAATAACTTCTTTCAAGCTCTTGCGTACTTGTTTCATCAGGGATGGCAAAGCTAGTCCTGACTGAAATATGCAAGAACTATTACTTTGGCAAAAGGAAACTGAAACATTTTTTAAGTCCAGAGATATAAGGGTCAGTAACATTCAGAAGCAGATCAGGCAGACACCACCCTGATTCACTTTAATATAAGAAGGGCATGGAGGTCTAGCACAATCAGACTTACAATATGCTATTATTATAGTCTATCTCACTAAAAATAGTTTTAACCTTTTGTAAAGGTGATTTCCTGATCTGGTCTAGCTAGTGAGATTGCTAAATGATCTTGAATCACTTTGTTTTCTATTTCCCTTTTTTTCAGTTGATTTTGATTTTTCCAGGCATGAAGATCATCTCCAGATACTCTTGCCTTCTCATTATGTATTCAAACTTTTTAAACATTAGCTTTATAATTGGTGCTTCCAGTGAACTTTCTGGCTTTACTTTATGAATTATTGAATTTTTTGTTTTTATTGCACCCCAATGTGTCAATTCAAGTGGCGTGATCTTTGACAACTACTTCAGATCCAGAGTGATTCTTCCAAAGTGAATCCAAGGAAGATTCTCACTGAGTATTCTTAGCAAGATTAATTGGAATTTAAAGGGTAGGGTTACATTAAATTCAGTAAGTGAATTATTTTCCATTTAGAACACATTTATTCCCCAATACTTTGTGATGGAGACATTCTAAATTTATTTTTAGCAGTTTCCTACAATCCCATGAGAAGTGGTGGTCTTTTCAATGATAAGGAAGAAACTTACATTGGACTCTGTGCATAATGTTAATTAATCTAGGAATCAGCTGTTAAATAAAAGTATCATTTTTTCTTTGTTTTGCTTTTCACAATCTTATGTGACAGCTGGGAAAGCCATGGCCTTGACAATTTTTGTTGTTTGTGTGACATCTCTGCTCTTTAAGGTTTTGTCTAGATTCATCAGTCTTTCTCCCAAAAAGGAGACATTTCTTTATTTCATGGCTAATATCACTATAGCTGTGAATTTCTAAGGCTAGGAAGACAACATCTATTCTGCTTTAACATTTCCAATATTTGCATTGGACTGGCTTTGCCTACTGACATAATTATTTTTGTTTGTTTAGATATTCATCAGAAGAATGGATTTTGCATTTTCTTCTTTCATCTTCAAAGGAGAGTCCTTAAGTCTTTCTTGTTTCAAAGCATCAGAGTGGTATCATCAGCATATCAGTATTATTGTTTTATTTTATTTATTTTTATCCCACTTTTATTATTTTTTATAAACAACTCATGGCGGTGAACATATTCAACACACCTTCCTCTTCCTATTTTCCCCACAACAGCAACCCTGAGGTGAGTTGGACTGAGAGAGAGTGACTGGCCCAAGGTCACCCATCTGGCTTTTATGGCTAAAGTGGGATGAGAATTTACAACCTCTGGGTTTCTAGTTTGTACCTTAACCACTAGACCAAACTGGTTCCATAGTAATACTTCATACTAGTTTTTCATGCTTCCCCCAACAATTAAAGTTCCATTTCTTTTTGACAGCATTTTTCATGCAGTCCTCAACTAATGGACATTCAGCAAGAAATTCCTGTATTCTGTGTATAATTGTTCCATATTCTATTTACTTTCTGGTCATTATACAGATAGTCTGTTCTTCAACAGACAAATAATGTAGCTCAGCATACCCATATTTTTAAGGACTATCGGGTTTGTTGTGGTCTACACAACCAAAAGGACCTCTATAATTAGTAAAGCCAAAGTAAACATGTTTCAAGGTCTCTCTTGTCTTTTATATTATCCATCAGGTGCTAGCGATATAATTTCCGATGTTTTTGTTCCTTCTGAATCCAGCTTGTACATTTCAGTTCTAATTCTATGTATTATTGCAGACTAGACTGCAAAATCTTGTGTATTATTTTACTAGCATTTGAGATCAGCAAAGCTGTTTGGAAGTAACAATTCTTACTTGCTGAAGGAGAATGGTAAGCCTATCTGCTCCTTTAAGGCTGCATGGACCTATGACTGCTTTACTTGCCCATTTTTCTTTGCCAAGAAGGTTCCTGGATTGGGGCTGACTGCAATGGTAATAAGTGTATTTTACACCTTTGGACTCCTTTCTTTCTCCTATTTTTAATTTTTTAATTGTTTTTGATAAAAACTTTGAGATGAAGTTGAAAGCTCAACCTTGCCATCAAAAATTAAAATCCGGCTGACAAGATTTATAAGCCTCCAAATTTTTTTATTACCTGGATGACTGAGAATGTTTCTGCAAGTAAGAACTTCTTTAGGATTGTTCATTTTCATATTGGAATATAAATTGATATTATTCAGTCGTTTGGCTACAGGTGTATTTTTCATGTATATTTAAAAACTGCAAGTAGCAATTAAATTGTACGAACTTGTAAGATTTTAAATAGTTTGCTGTATTTCTTCATCTCCTTTAGCTTTTTTTTTATTGTTAGTAATATATTCTAGGTTCCACTTAATTTCACTTTTGGAATTTCTTTATAAATTTTATTGATGTTGGTATCTTTTCTGTACAGTTTGTCTATATATTCACATCATATCTTACTTAGATCTTTGGCTTTTTTGTCATTTATCGTACCCATTTTTGCATGAAAGTTTTCCTTGATTTCCATAATTTTCTGAAATGGATTTCTTGGCTTTCCTGCTGAATGTTATCCTCAATCTTTTGCAAAGCATGTTTAAATATTGCTTCTTGTCTTTTCTTCCTCTTCTCTGGAATTCAACAGTTAGTTCAATAACTGTTCAATTCAATTCAACAGTTCAATTGCCTTTTACTTTCTGTTCCTCCTCAGCTTTCTTCAGCAGATCACCATTTTACCTTATTTTAATTTTGTTCCATTTTGGAATATTTTTTGTTTGCCTTATCTTTAAATATACAATTGACTGAAGTTATTCAGGCACTCTATCACATTATCCATTAAATCTGCCATTTATGTTCACCATATGATTTCATGGAATATCACTGAGCTTGTATCTTTTTGTTTATTTTATGTTTTCTTTAGTTTAAACTGTCCTTTTGCAAGACAAAGTTGAAATGATGATGAGCCAAGCTGAAATCAGTACCAGGTCATGCTTTGGATGATTTAGGACAATTTCTCAATCTTTCTTAGCTAAATACATAGTTAGTATGAATTTTTCAGGCAGAGCTCTATTCCTCGGTCTTCTGTTTCATTTCATACATCATGGCTATATTTTCCTATCATTTCAAATGCCACTCTCCGTTTAGTACGCCGTCAGTTTTAGGGTGTGTATGTGAGAGAGAGTTGTGGTAATATTAGGTATTACCATGGAACTGATCAATTTATACTTCTCTGAATCTGTGGTTGCAGCCTAGACTTAGATGGGGATCAATGAATATGGATTGGCTTATCTTGGACTTGAATTGAGATAAATCTTTATTTGAGAAGGTTGAACATGAGCACTGATTTTATCACCCTTTTATTAATAGAGGTGGTTACTCCATCTGTTTTATTGCTTTCTTATCTTCAGTAGAATACTTTATCCTTCTCGAATGGAAAACGACTTATTCCAATTCGGTCTACTATTTTCCAGAATATCAATGTTCATCTTGGCATTTCTACTCTGACAAAAGCTTTGCTTCATAATTTTGACATTCCACATATTAATTGTTCATATATCTTTCTAGCACCTAATTTTCCTTTTGCCCCTGAGCATATCACCAGTTTTTACTTCAATTAAAGGCATCATAATCACCAGTGCTGCTTGTACTTACAATCTGACCTTAACTCATAGGTTTTTAGATATTGTCTGACCTGAGCTTTTGGGGTCATCTTTCAGTATGATGTTGATTTTCATGCTTATGGAAGTATATTAGTGTTTTGTGGCAGAATCTAGTCGTAGTTTGCCATTTTTTATTTTAATAATATTGTTTGTCAGTCACTCAGTCAGACGTTTAGACTGGATTTGGCATTTTTTTGTCCACCTATCGAATCCTTCCCAAGGACCTGGGATAGGCAGATGTTGTTTTTTAATACTGTTAAAGATATCATCTTAGGATGTAAGCTGTTCTGAGGAATGTGAATTTCACAATTGACTGATAGTGAATTTGCCGGTGCAGATGGTGTTTAAATGGTGCTCCGGATGTTTTGGGATTTCACCCAAGGTCCCTATTACTACCTTACAACCTTTGCTTTCTTTCACCACAGTCATTCTATTTCTATTTGCAGGTCTTTGTATCTTGTAATTTTCTCCCTTTCTTTCTCTTCTGCTGTCTCCAGGTACTGCCACATCCACTATCCAGAATTTTTTGTCTTTCTTATGTATTATTATAATGATTTATTGTTAATTGGATCTCTCCTCTATGACCTTTATTGGTATATCTTGGGAATGTTAAGAATTCAAAAGTAGAGCTCATAACTTTATTAGTATCTTAGTATCTTAACTGCTGCAAATAAATAATATATAAAAGAATTGTCATCAATTGTAGCAAGCATAAACTTACAAAATAGGGTGTTCCAGCCTTGAATATAGTATATTCTTTTCCCCATATGATTTCAGGTTAGATCTTTCATTTGCTCTGCATTTCTCTTTGCTGAAAACACAAACGGATTTCAGACCAGGATACAGCATTAAAGTGGCATTAATTTGGTTGATTATCACTTGTGGAGCAGAGACAGGGCTAATATACTCATTTTGGTTCTTCTCTGTCTCTCTCTGGCTTTTGATATCATTGATCCACCTTCAAAGAAAGGGAGGCACAATGTTGCTGTGGTTATCTCTCATTTTTTGTGGTTGGGTCCAGTTGGTCTTGGAGGGTGGAGAAATCAAGCCAGAGACTCCTGGAATGCTGAGTGTCACTGCTCTTAGTTCTCTGTTTAATATGTAGGGGAGGCTGCTGGTTGAAGTTATCCATTCAATATTATCAGTATGCTGATGATATCCAGTAATATATTTTGACCCTGGGCTGATCAGATAATGCCACCAAACTCTTGTCCCAATAACTGGAGGTTGTCTGAATCTGGATGAATAGAAACATATTCAAGCTCAACCCTAATAAGGCCAAGAGGCTGTGGTTATTTGGACCTCCTGAATGAAAGATGTTCATATGTAGCCCTGAATAGGTTGTTATTTTCCCTTCAAGGCTGGTGCTCAATTTATGGATCTTCTACTTCCTACTATACTTCCATCTATACTTGAGGAACATGCACTAGCTCTGGCCAGGAATGCTCTCACAGAAATTCATCTGATATCCCAGTTACATCTGTACCTGGACTAGGAGGCTCTTAGGACAATTCCTGATAATTTGATTCTCTCGCATTTAATGTACTGCAATGCAGGCTAGATGGGCTGCCTTTGAAGGCCATTCAGAAGCCTCTGTTTTTCCAGAATGCAGTTAGTTAGTTATGTGCATGCCATAACATGCTCAGGTATCACCTCTACTTTTGTGAGCTACACTGGTGTGGTAAAGCCACAGACCCAAAGAGAACAAGCCAGACTCTAATAGTAATTATTATAATGAGGCAAGAGCAAAATAAGAAGATTCTATTGCAAATGGTAGTCAGACTGAAAGAAGATATTTCCCATGGCAAAGAGCCTGTGAGGCAAAGCAATGGCAGAAAGTGGAGTGCATAAAAGGAGAAGTATCAGAGAC
Source organism: Acrochordus granulatus (assembly GCA_032468055.1). Taxonomy (NCBI): domain Eukaryota; kingdom Metazoa; phylum Chordata; class Lepidosauria; order Squamata; family Acrochordidae; genus Acrochordus; species Acrochordus granulatus. The sequence continues at coordinate 5,559 of JANHZU010005893.1, read as the reverse complement.
AATGGAGTGAAAATACTGCTAGCTTTATTATATGTATATAAAAAGATATAAGGCTAATAAAGGGAAAAGACCTTCAGTCCCAGATCACAGGCTGTAGAGTTGCCTATACAAGGACACAAAAACCAACAGAAGCTTCAGGATACAGACCTGACTTCTTCTAACATTCCAGACTCTCCTGGCCCAACAGTCATCGTAGTAAAGTGTGGAGAGTATGGTATGTGTTTTTGAGTATGTTCAAGGAACATAATTTTACCTTGCTTTAACAAAGAAATTCTCCAATACTGGAAGAAAAACCTCCCAGCATTCATTGGGAACATGAATGTCTAGATTGCAGTGCACAGAAATTCATGAGTTCTGCTACATGAAAATATATATGGTGTCCAATAAATTAACCCACCTTACCAGGACTGGCTGTACTTCCTTCCACAGCTACCTTCTTCTTGTTAGCTAGGCAAAATCCACCTCTTGGAATCACAAACACAAGGAAAATAACCCATATGTTGATTGCGAAAAGCCGAGAGTCCATTAGGAGACTGGCAGCATATAAATATGATAGATAAATAAATAAATAACCCTACAGTCAGTGAATTAAATATGCAGATGTCAGCCGTTCAAAGTAGTCCAGATGAGGAAACAAAACCAAAAATACTCTGGAACATCACTTTAAGATACTTTCCCCATCCCCCTCCCTTCTCTGGACTAGGGTTTCTCTTATCAGACCATTTTTGATGCTGAGGCTCTTTTTCCTGTCTCTCAAAGTTATTCCCACAGCCCACTACAGTATGTCCATGAGTAGGATAAAGGGAAAAAATATTACCAGTAGGTTTCCATATGCAATTCAATATCCCTATAAAGCCCTTTGTGGTATAGGGCTTGGATATCTGGATATTGACTGTATTTTTTACATTTCTGTGCATCCCATATTATCTGATAGTGCTGCAATCTCTGGGTTCCATTAATTAAAAAGTGTCACTTGATGGGATCCAGGAAGTAGGATTTCTCTTTTGTAGCACTTACCCTTGAGAATACTAGATACAACTAGGATCCAACCTTCACTTTGATCCTACTGTATGTTCTTATGTATACTTATCTGGAAAATGTCTAACTGAAAATTGTGGGACTTACATATCAAGACTTGCTCTGCAAAGTGTTAATATTGTAGAAAGGAACACTAGGAGGAACTATTTCTTTATACCTGAAAGCCCTAGACCTCTATTTTCGCATTTTTCAGTTCAAAGACTGCTGAACCATTACCATATTTGAAAAGGGAGCTGGAGAGTTACAGTAGCATAGTTTGCTTCTTATTTTTACACAGGCAATTTACTACTTTACATAAGTATAATCCAATGTGTATACTGTTCTTGTACACTTCTTAAACATAAATTCTCCTATAAGTCAAGCTAATTCCAAGTAACTTTATGGGAAGTTAGTTTGCCTTCTTACATAAATGTCACTTGATAATTCATTCTTTGCTTACAAGTCTTCAAAATATAAATTCTTCTGCCAGTTGACTCTTCATAACGTCATTGACATAACCACGTGATTTTCTTGGCAACATTATGTAAATGATATACAAGTGTCTTCTTTCAAATGATTTTCTTGGCCTCACAGTCTAACCATCAACCTTGAAAGTTCATGATAGATCCCCATGCAAGTAGTAGCCAAGTCTAATCCTGTTTAGCTTTTAAAAGCAGCCCAGATCAGCAAGCTGTCATCATCCAGCTGGGTATGTGGCCCATTTTGACTATAATTTTTGTAAATGTTCAGTAACAAAGCTATCCACAGACGGGCATAAGTAGAGGCAAATAACAAAATAGTGTCTAGCTGTTATACTGTAATCTGTTCCCCTTTTGTATATGTTTTGTGACACTGCATAAACATACTACATAAAAGGAGTAATTGTGATGCTGCGATGTTGCTGCTTCTTGGAGATGCCTCTGCTAAATACAATATGTATTTTCTTCACTGAGTGCTTTCAGAAGCAAAATATGGAAAGTTTCACATAAACATCTCTTTGGCGCACATCAGTATTCATAGAGGATATCAGTTTTCTCTCACCTAACTTCTGAATACACACCATCATTTGGATGTGGATTTGTGCTTTATTTCTTGGAAGATGTGGATAAAAGAGCTTAGTTATTAGTAGCTGAAAATTCTAGCCTAGGAAGCTTGTTCTAGGAACAAGCTAGTCTTGGAAATATTGCATGTGCCTTTGAGTCCCTTCTAGTGAGTCATAAGTAATCACATTTTAAGTCCAAATGGGGCATCCAAACTTATCAATTCTCCCATTCAATCTAGGCTGAAGTTCGCACTGCTAATTTCACCTTCATTACTTTTGAAGTGAGGAGATTTAAAAGAGAGGAAGATTAATCAGGATGAGAAGTCTGTATAGATGCCCCCCTTCTTCCTTCCCTATCAATATTAGCCAGGAAAACATTGAAATCATGTAGAATTGATAGCTTCACTCAAGGAGTAAAGAATTTTGGAGTGAGCTTTACATTATAAAGCTCTACTTGATAAAAAAAACTTCAGGAAATACATTAAAGAATAAATATCTCACCCAATACAACAGCTGCTTTTGAGTCTATGTAGCTCTTTAAATTATTTCCCCCCACTTTTCTGTACCTTAATTGCCCTGTTAGTCCTTGAGCTCAGTCAAGTGTGTGAACATTTTAAAATGGAAGTGGAAAGAGATTCATAACCTAAAAAAAAAAAACTTGAATATGAAACTGTTGACTAGATGGATTGTATTTCTTTCCATTTTTCCCTTTTATTTTAAAGGCACTTACAGCAACTCATCAAGTATTGATTAAAGAACAATAGGATAAAGCATTTAAAAATGTCAAAAGTTCTTTACGTGTGTATGTACATGCATATGTACAGTGAACTTTTTCATTCCGTAATATGAGTTTTAATCCAGTATTCGATATCTATATTCAATATCTGTGTATGCATACATTTTTTCAAACTTACCATTAAATATTCATTTCATTCAAAACTTCTATGCTTTATTTAAGATCAGACCATTGATACATGCAGTTATTAAAACATAAACATTGATTGGATTTATCCTTTCACTTTTCCTAGAAATTAAATACAACTTTTAAGTCTCAATATGTGGATATGCAATTTTAATAAGCAGTATTTTGGAAGTGCCACTGCCTTCTTCCTAGCTTAAGAGAGACAAACTGTACCAAGAGGCAGGTAGAATTTTCCTAGACAAATCAGGGAGAAAAAGAGAGCAAAGAGTGAGGGTGAATTAGCTAAAAATATTATTTCTGTGATAGGATGAAAAGAAAAGTAAGGCCACATATCTGGACCACAGAGATTGTAACTATTTCATTGTTGCCATCAAACACATTTTTGATGCTGAGACATCATAGTCCCTTTTTATATAAAGGTAGTACAGGGGAAAATTTATCTCTCTATCACTTGTACACAAACACACAAACACACAGACAAAAAAAATAAGTCCAAATTATTTTTTTCAGTCAGAACTTTAGTAATCAGTGTGTGCACTCACTCAGTTCAAATCCAAAGGAAACCATTCAACATCACAGTAATTCAAGTCTATGCCCCAAATACTGATGCCAAAGAGGCTGAAGTCGACCAGTTCTGTGAAAGCCTACAACACCATCTAGCACTCATACAAAAAAGATATCCTTTTCATCATAGGGGATTAGAATGCTAAAGTGGGAAGTAAAAAGATAACCAGCATAATAGGCAGGCTTGGCCTTGGAGTACAAAATGAAGCAGAGCAAAGACTAATAGAGTTTCATTAAGAGAATGCACTGGTCATAACACATCACATTTCCAACAATCTAAGAGGCGATTCTACATATCAATATCAGCTGATGGTTAATATTGAAATTCGATTGACTACATTCTTTGCAGACAAAGATGGAGAAACTCTATGGAATCAGTAAAAACAAGACTTAGAGCTGACTATAGCTCAGATCATGAGCTTCTTATTGCAAAGTATAAGCTTAAATTGAAGAAAATAAGGAAGACCACTAGGTCTTCAAGTATGACCTCAATGATATCCCTTATGAATATACATTGGAGGTAAGGAATAGATTTAAGGGATTACAGCAGATCTGGTAGACAGAGTGCCTGAAGAACTATGGATGGAAGTGTATAACATTGTACAAGAAGTAGCTACTAAAACCATCCCAAAGAAAAATAAATCAAGAAAACAAAGTGGCTGTCTGATGAGGCTTTAAAATCAGCTGAGAAAAGAAGAAAAGTAAAAGGCAATAGATAAAGGGAAAGATATACCAAATTGAATGCACTTTTCCAAAGAATAGCTAGGAGAGATAAGAAGGTCTTCTTAAATGAAGAATGCAAAGAAATAGAGAAAAAAACAATATACTGAGAAAGATTAGCAACCTCTTCAAGAAAATTGGAGATATCAAAGGAACATTTCATGCAAAAATGGGCATGAAAAAGGACAAAAATGGTAGAGACCTAACAGAATCTGAAGAGATTATGAAGAAGTGAAAAGAATTCACAGAAGACCTATAAAAGAAAGATCTAAATGTCTCTGATAACCATGACAGTGTGGTTGCTGACCTAGAGCTGGACATCCTTGAGTGTAAAGTTAAGTGGGACTTAGGAAAATTACAGTACTAACAACAAATCTATGGAGATGATGGTATTCCAGCTGAACTACTTAAAATCCTAAAAGATGATGCTGTGTAAGTGCTGCACTCAATATGCCAGAAAATTTGGAAAATCAACAGTGTTCATAGGATTGGAAAAGATCAGTTTATGTTCCAATCCCAAAGAAGGACAAAGCCAAATAATGTTCTAACTACTGCACTCATTTCACATACTAGCAAGGTTGTGCTCAAAATACTACAAAGTAGGTTTCAGCAGTATGTGAACCGAGAACTACCAGAAGTACAAGCTGGTTTTCGAAGAAGCAGAGGAACTAGAGAACAAACTGATAATATTCACTGGATCATGGAGAAAGGAAGGGAACTCCAGAAAAACATCTACTTCTGCTTCATAGACATCTACATTCTGCTTCATAAAGCCTTTGATTGTGTGGATCACAACCAACTGTGGCAAATTCTAAAAGAGATGGGAGTACCAAACCACCTTACCTGTCTTCTGAGAAACCTGGATGCTGATCAAGAAGCAAAAATTAGAACCAGGCATGAAACAATGGATTGGTTCAAAATTGGGAAAGGAGTACGAGAAAGCTGTATCTTGCCACTCTGCTTATTTAACTTACGGACAAAGAATATCATAAGAAATACCAGGCTGGGTGAATTGCAAGCCAGAATTAAGACTGCTGGGAGAAATATCAACAACCTCAGATATGTAGACGATAGCACTCTAATGGCAGAAAGTTTAGAGGAACTAAAGAGCCTCTTGATGAGGGTGAAAGAGAAGAGTGTAAAAGTTGGCTTGAAACTCAACATTAAAAAAACAAAGATCATGGCAACCAGTCCCATCACTTCCTGGCAAGTAGAATGGGAAGGAATGGAAGCAGTGGCAGATTTCACCTTCTTGGGCTCCAAGATCACTGCAGATGGTGACTGCAGCCATGAA
>JANHZU010005891.1:40316-53461 GCA_032468055.1 Acrochordus granulatus | reverse complement strand
GTTCATCCTTTTATAAAATTTATTTGTTGTAAGTTGGGCAAGAAATAAATTTTATAAATAAAATATGAACCAATGTATATATGCACTGGAAGCAAGAGTTATTTGAAAGAATTAGAAAATATGGAGAGGTGTAACAATGTGTTAGTGTAAAATAGATTTAGATTTTCTTGTTTTCTTTTATTTATTTGATCCGTGTTTTTCATTCTTTTCCTCTGTTTTCCATAATATTGCCTATTCCACATAGGAATAGTGTAATGCTGTTTTGCTGTGCTGCAAAAAGTCTTAAAACATTTATGTTTTGCCTTCTAGGGTAGTGTTTCTCAACCTCAGCAACAAAATGTATAAATTTCAACTCCTTTTCCAGCCAACATATTCAGGGATCTGTAAATCAAAATTATTGCCAGATATTAAAGATATTTGCAAAATTTAAAACAGTGTCACTTTTTTCATTTATTTGTTAAAGAAAAAGTTTTTTATGAAAATATTTTTAATATCTAGCATGTTTAATCATATTTTTACATGATTCAATAAATATTCTACGAACGCATCAATTTTTATTTTTAATATGGTGGATATTGATAAGGAAAACCCATACAAATAAAAGCTCTTTTGGAGTTTTCCATAATTTTTAAAAATGGGAAGGGGTCCTGAGAGCAGAAATTATGCAAAATGCAAGTATACATATTGTTTCCTCTAAGAACTGAAAATATCTTCTGTGTTGGTATATAGAAATTTATACAAATGCCAAAATATGGTTCGTTGGCTACTAGGACACATTAGTTTGTTATTTTCCTTAATAACCGTTTACATTCTATTGTATCTTCAAAGTACTTTAGCTGTCCATTAACTACCATGCTGCATAGCAGACAGCAAATGGGAAGTCTGTAGAATTGTTGACATTGTATTTTGCAAATGATTTGCCATAAAGAAATGTCACAAAACAGAATTCAGTCTGGTAACACATTTAAAATAAAGAGTGGGGAGAGTATCGTTTATTCTTGATGGCATGCCACTCTGCAGAAACAACTTTAGCCATGTAGCATGCTCTACCAAATTATATGTATGGTTTCAGCTACATAATATATAATCATATAATTAATTTTCAAGAGAGCAGCATCTTTGATAAAATGGCTAAACCTCAGAACTTCTAATTATTGGCATTTAATATTAATCCATTGATATTATAGCTGCTATTTGCTGATCCTAAAGTGATTGACAATCTATCCAAGTAATCTACTGGGAAGTTTTTCAGTGGACTGTTTCAGTTGCAAATCCTGGATTAACTTTTTTTTTGTTGTTGTCCTGGAAGCAGCAGTGGATCTATGACACAGTTACGATTCCCACCACCTATTGGTGAGTGATCAGGACCTTAACAACATTGTGTGGATTCCCTTCAAACAGGGAAGGTTCTATCAAAGAAAACTGGCGTATCAAAAAAGTTCTCAATAATTGTGGCTATCCAAATTGGTCCTTTATCAAAGCTATTGAAACATCAACAAGAGTCTCTCCCACTTTCTCTGCAAGATAAAATTCTATCAAATGTCGCAACGTGACCTTTCCATATGTTGCTAGAGTATTGAAGAAAGTCAGGAGAATTTTCAATAAACATAATATATGTGTGCAATCCAGACCCATGAACATGCTTACACATAGATTGGTTCATCCTAAGGACAAAGTGCTCAAATACAAACAGACAGATGTCATATATGCCCCCACCCCCTTTTCAAAAATGTACATATTTCTTTACCATTCCTTTTTTATATCAATTGAGAAAGCCTTCACCTAGAAGGTGAAACATCTCCAATAACATCTTGTAATAAAAATCTAGTTGCCTTTTTAAGAAGATTTACAATTTTTGCTACAAAACATGACCTGGCTTAATCAGAATATTCACATATAATACAGATTAAAGTAGATGAATGACAAAATTGAAAGGAGATGTTTATTATCTTCCTCAGTCAAAGAAAAAGGAAAGGAAAGGAAAGGAAAGGAAAGGAAAGGAAAGGAAAGGAAAGGAAAGGAAAGGAACTTCCATTTGGAGTTTTGCATCCTCCAAAATGAAACTACCAAAATAGAGCAGCAAAAAAACAAAATGATATTGATGTGATTTCCCATTTATTTTCCAAAGTAAACAAAGAGGAAAGCATTCTAAAGTATTCAGGATATTATAATAATCTTTAGAGTGTACTATAATACTCTTCTATTGATACCTATTAATACTGAAAATACTTTCTGGCTTTAACAAACTGATCAAGAATTCTGGTCTGGCTCCCTCTGCTGACATTATCATACCATTGTCAAGTACATTGTTGAGCATTCAGCTATCATCATCATCACTGTCATCATCATCATCACTGATATTGCTACAATTTCCAGGGCTATGAATTAAATAGAAGAGGAAATTCCATTCTATTGTGTCTTTTGCCGGCTCTGCATTCTATACAGTTTTTAAGAAAATGGTAGTCTTCAAACATTTCTGCAATATAAACTCATACAGTTTGAAACAGGCAGCTGCACTGAACTGCAATTTTGACAACATGATGACTTGCCCAGTGTACCCACAGAGCAAAAGCCACCCTTTCATGTTTGACATTGGATTAAAGTACACAAGTCACAAGGTTTGTGTCATGACTTCATTACTTATATTTTTGTCACCTGCTCTCCTTTGCCTCTCTTATGCCTCAGGCTGGAAAGATGCTTCTAAGCTACCAAGTGCAATGCAACAGTTCACATTCCTGATTAATAACTTCAGTCTTTGCTTCAAGATGTCAATAAGGAGACATCTATTATCTCTTTAGATAACTAGTTACCTTCCTGAGCTACTAATACATGAAATAAGGGTTGAATAGGTTAATGATATGTGAACATGATGATGCTGACCTGAAATCACACTTATTTCAAAATGCAGTGTCCAAATGATGGGTCAATTAATAATTCTTTTGGTGTGGTGGAAGTCTAATTTGGCCATAGGAACAACACTGATATAATGAGCCTATCACTATCCTGTCTGAACTGTGATAAGTAGAATCTACATATGTTTGCTTTAATTCATAACTGAACTTTTTATCAGTGTTTTAATATCTACATCAAGAATATCATTGCTGCACATATTAAATTGTCAAAGATACTTCAGACCTCCTAATGGGAAACCAGTTTCAGAATCTGAATACTTTTTTTTACATTGCAAAGTCTGATTGTCCTGTCATACTGATGGTTTTGCAAGAGTGTTAATTATGCTATGGTTTGTCTTTGCTTTCAAGAGCTTATTTACATTAAACTGATTTAAATTGACTCGGTGACAATAATATGAATTCTGAAAACCTTCAGCCAAAAGCCATCCCACTTTCATAGAAGAAATTTTGACCTTCAGCCTTGAAGTAAAAATTTATGAATGTACTCCGATTACTAGAATGAGTCCTTATCTAACAGCAAGACATGCCCAAGGCCTTTGGCAACAACTTTCAAGAAAACAGTAGTGCTATACATCGGCAGTGGAATGTGGATAACAATTAGTCTATACTATTTTAAGTTCATGAGTATTTCTTTGTTTTCAGTCCACATTCCAGAAAATAATATAGGCAATTATTTCCAGTTTCCTGTTTGCTTTTTGCAGTATGGGTTATATATTCATAATCATATCTTATTTATCATTGGCAATTTTCCCCCACATTGTTTGTGCAATTTGCTGCATTGGTGAAGGGTAAAAAGTTTGTTTTATTAATAAAATATATAACACTATACATATAGATTCTGTAATAGTCATATTTCTATTAAATCAATTTCCAAAGTCTATTACTGGAGGAAAATCCAGAGCTACTACTAGTAAGATATATCATTCAGATATGCAGAACAGGAAATGAGCAAATATGAAATTCTGGTGCAATTGGTTGTCTATGCAGAATCAGTTAAAATCTGTATACTTGGGATGAACTTGGATATCCTTCAAATGTACTGCACCTTCCAGAATTCACACCCAAGAGTGATGCTCTCTGATTATCCTGAGAATGGCTCTAGTATCAGGAAGATGCTAGGCTGAGAAATATTAATTTTATTCTTCTTTTTTGCATCCCTAGCAAGCAAAATATTTCAGAAACTCTGACGGAAAGAATTTGTTGGTTCTAAATTTGTTTTAGGAAATATACTCTACTTTGTAGCTGTTAGTACCTACTGGGGAAAGTTTTTCTTGGGCTTCCCAAATAGCTACACAAAATAATTTTGCTTGAGTTCAAACCTGAGAGAATCACAGAGTAATAGAGATGTACAGTAGGGAATAATTTATCTCCACTAGCAATTTTCAGTAGGAAATGAAAATATAAGGAAACATTCAGTGCTTCACTAGTCAAATAGATCATCTATTTGATCAGATCATCAGTGCTCTGATATACCTATGGGCAAACTCAGTGTGAGCACCAAGGTTACTGTGCAGTGGGATCAGGAGAGAGGAGAGCTATGAAGCAGTAGAGTTGAACTAAAGTTTCAGAATTTAATTGATTATTCTTTTCTATCACTCTTTTTACTATTTACCTAATGAGACCTGTGGGAATATATTTCTAGAAATGAAGACCACAATTTACTCTACAGAAAGGATAAGAAACCTATGTATGTATTGTCTGATTCATTTTGTACTTTCAGAATCCATCAAAGAGCTGTCATAATTTGGAGGTATAATGGCATTTACAGTGCTGCGGTTGTTGTGTGTTATGAGTAAATAAAACTAAATAGCTCTAACACAGAGTAGACTGTATCTGTTTTGTTTTTAACGTTCTCAGGATGCAGAACAATTCAGCCCTGCTATTTCCAGTTCCAATACCATCACTATCACAACTCAGTTACTTGGGATAAACAAGCTGAATCCTTCATATGAAGAAAATCTGCTGATGAAATATCTAAGGCTAAGGATGCTGCAGTGCAAAACAGTAAGTAGTCACTATGCCTTCTTCCACCAATTAACTAATGCTGAAGACTATAAGTGTGAGCAATAGTATTTTAAGTTAGACAAATACAAACTTATTCTATCTGCAGTGCATACTGTAATTGACTGGGTCAATCTTTAGTTTAAAGGAAGATAGGTTAGGACTGAGAGTAAGAGAGTGATGAACCTGCCCTAAGGGTACACCACTAAGATTCAAATGACAAGAATAAATGGAGCTAAGAATTATTTTTTGAGCACAGAGACTGATATCTGATTAGATAAAAGTTAATACAACTCATAGAAAGAAGAAAGAAATCAAAGAAAAAGCCAAAAGTGCAAGAAAAGAAAAAGAGGTAAAAGAAAAGAAAAGAAAGAAAATACTGTATAAAGAAATTACTTCCAATATTCTTCACAGGAGTTATAAACACATAAATATAAAAAGAGGAACATTAACTCTCATCCTAAACAACATCACATTCTATTGATACCATATAGAGATTGTCTGGAGTTTAGCAATCCACGTTTTGGGAGTCCTAAAAATGATGAGGGGGGTTCTCTCCTGCTCTTTTAAAAGGATATTTTAGTCCTATTGTCAGTGGTAGCAGAGTTTCAGTTAGCAAAGTTTGGATGTAGCATTATGCTGAATTATATCCCTTGCTGATTAGCACTGTCTTGTGAATGGCTCCTCAGAATTCAGCTCCATTCTGAAATTGTTGGAGCTGTTCCTCCTCTTCGTTGCCATCTGCAAACAGAGCAATGAAGTAGGACTATTTTTGCTCACTTCTATATCTTTAAAGTATGGACAACTGTTACATCAAATATCAAAACATAATATAATTTAAAAAATATATCTGCTTCTTGATTTTGGTCTTGGACACTTGATTGATTCCCATTCCCTATCTATCAAAACCACTGTTAAAATACTTATCTCTTTTCCATGTAAGGATAGGAGACAAGAAGAATCTTGTAACTAAATAAATACAACACAAAGTAATGAACTTTACCACTTTTGCTAGATAAGATCTAAAAATAAACTTTGACTCCCTCTTCTTCCTTGATCTGCCATCACTGTAACAGTTCAGCTAATGCAGTCATATTCCATGCTGTGAACAGCTGGTCGCTAACAAGTAGCATAATATTTCAACTTTGCCAGGATCCTCTGAGACAGAAAAGAGGGAAGAAAAATCAATAAATGAAGACCAATTACAACCATTAAAATAACTTTGGATTGAAATTTCAACCTGCTTCCCAGAACAATATAGCAGAGAAAAGATTGGTCCATTCTTTAGGCCTTGAGCAATAAAAAATCATGTACTCTGAATGATGAAAAGAAAAAAATACATTTGTACTAAAGTGGAATAGACTTTAAGGAAGCACTAATGAGAGACCATAGTGAAAAAATAAAACACCTGCAGTAAGTGCATAGCACAGTAGAGCAAGTTTGCAATGCATTATGTTAGATTTTCTGGCATGAAGTTGGTACAATGCCAAAATACATTTACTATATTTCTGTATCTCAGAATCAAATTTATAGCTATTTACAAACAGATAAAATCAAAATACAATGAAATTACAAAGATCAATAAAATACAATCCAATAAAATGCTAACCAATAAAATAATAATAGCACAATAGCCATAGGTGTCAGCTTCAGTGTACAGAGCAGCACTAATTACACCTTGGGAGTTCCATTCTGACAGCTTCTGAACATTCTGACAAAGTGTGGATCAACATGTCAAGATTCTTCTCCTATTTGCTGGCAGAATATCAGCTTTTTTTTTATTTATTCAAAAGTTTAAGCCATTTTTCAGATATTTCTGTATCCCCAGAAGTGACTGGTTCTCTTCCCTCTTTGCTTGGTATCAGTTCCTCCCAGGATTAGATTTCCTGACAAGCTTTCTAACTTTGGGTCATTATGATTTCTTTGAGGGGATCTGCTTATAAACTACTTTGTTGCATGATAGATTAAGAAGCCCTTAATGCTAATTTTTAGCTTTGCTTATTTATTTCTCAGTCTTATTTATTTATTTGTTTTATTTGATGTAGGTGCTGCCTGACTTCAGTCAGAAGCTCAAATACTTTGGCCACATAATGCGAAGAGAAAAAGACTGACTCATTAGAAAAGACTGTGAGGCTGGGAAAGACTGAAGGCAAAAAGAGAAGGGGACGGCAGAGGATGAGATGGTTAGATAGCATCGTCAGTGTGATGGGCGTGGGCTTGGGTGGACTCCTGGAGACAGGACAGGACAGGGAGGCATGGTGTGTTGCAGACTATGGGGATACAGATATGACTGCGCGACTGAACAACAAACTTAGGTCAACTTCCATTCCATAATTAAAGTTGTGAAAAAAGGGACTAAAAGTTCAGAGAGAAAGAATACACACTAGTGTTGACCCTCCCAGCAAATGTAACCTTATCATTTTTACAAAAGATTGAGCACAGGATCAGGAGTGGAAAGCTTCTGGCGTTAAGTTCATGGCATTGCTATTATTGCCACAAATAAACATACTCCTAAAACTTCAGATACTGCTGCCACACAGGAAGACTCCCAAGTGATAGACCTCTTCCATCAGTCAGGGAGTGACATCCTGCACCCAGCTAAAACTGCAGTCTGGTACCAGATGGACAAACAGCAATGCTATCTTGGTTGGATCCCAACTAAAGCCTGTTTCATCCCATCCAGGCCCTCACAGATACCAGATTAAGATTTCATGACATATATGGCTAGCCCAACCCAGAATGGAAAAATATTATCACGAGACTCTTCATAATCAATGTATGAATTCAGTTTATGCTAACGATAGTGCAGTCTCCTAGAATTTGCTCTCCTTATAATCTAGCACAGAAGCAGAACAAAACTATATTTATTCAGTCAAACATCCTGGCTATTGATAGGACCTGTTCAAATAAATGGGCCTCGGTCCAGAGCCTTACGTTTCTCATGCTCTCAGTTTCAGTGGGATTTAAAGGCCACTTTGTGTTAGACTGTGACTCATGTGATTTGAATAATTGTGAGAAAGTTGAATAAATGCTTATTCAATCTGACAGCTAAAGCTTATCTTTTTTTTCTGGCACATTACCTTTTGTTATCTCAGTCTCAATAAAGGGTCTTCATTTAAAAGTTGCTGTATTAACTTTCTCATTTTATACAGATTCCAAATATAAGAAGCATATTATAAATGTGATTAAATATGCCTCATCCTAATATTCTAATATAGTCTCTATCTCTGTGATTTGTTTGGAAGATAATATATAATTTGGGGTAGGGAATCATAAGGTCAATGGAAGAGCAGGAATGGTAATCATTAATTATTGTTATAAACATATTTTTTAAAAATATGTAAATAGCTCAAATTTCAGCTCTTCCTTCTTTCTCCACATACATATTCCATTCTTTTCACATATGCATATTTTTTTAAAAATAATTAAAATGTCATGAAATAATTAAACAAAGAATAATATTTATGTATCAAAAACCCATTTTGTAACAGCAAGATTAAATGACATTTCTGGGCGTGGTCCAAGTGACATTTGATATGCATACAAATCCAGGAATCCACTAATTCTGTTACTATACAATAAAATTATAAACCATGTTTCCTTAGATTTTTTTTGGAGCTCATATTAAAATTACATGGTATAATAGATAGGGAACTCGTATCTCATACCACTTACATATTCAAACTGTAACTTTGATTTTTTTACTTCTTAGAAAATCAGGATATTTAAGAGTGGATTATAAATTATTTAATCATCATACCCTTCCTCTTACAAAAATAGATATATGAAGTGCAGGCCAAGGCAACAATTTATTCAGAAGTCATTTCAGCAGTATTCATTACAGCTTATTTCCAAAGATAAGTATGCATGTGATTACAGAAACTATTCAACATTTTCAAGCTGGTATATTATTAGATTGTGGTATATGTGTTCAGTAAGCATGATAGAAAGGCCCTGACCTTGAGGTAAAGGCTTGCTTTTTATTAACTCACAGATAATTTAAGACTAGGAAATATAAAAATGATTGTACTAAATAATACACACATAAATATACTTTAATCTTTCTGGCATCAACTTAGAGTCTTCTCTTTGCTCTTTTCACATTCACATGTCTATTTTCCATTTCTTCCTGTCATTCTTCAATAAGCTTTGGAAACATTTGAAAATTCAGTGAGCATATTTGGATGTTCTTCATAAAATGGCTGCCATGAGGAATACGGCCATAAGTTACTTACCAGAAGGCAATTGCTGAGATTATCTCTATCATTTATTTATTTGTTGTTCTGCTTGTTTGATTTTTATACCGCCTTTATTACTTTATAAGAAACTTAAGGCAGTGAACATACATAATACTGCTTCCTTCCGATTTTTCCCGCAACAACAACCCGGTGAGGTGAGTTGGGCTGAGAGAAGGTGACTGGCCCAAAGTCACCCAACTGGCTTTCATGGCGAGAACTCATAGTCTGCTGGATTCTAGCCTGATTAACATCAAACTATTAAAACAAAAACCTGGCATCAAGTCAAGCTTTCGGTGTGCAGTCACCTCATCCTATTCCATCCCCAGTGCTTTTCAGAAGATTAGGAGGGTTAGAGGCCTGCTGAACTTCAGGAAGAAGGGGTTGCCACCAAAAAGGCACACTTCCTAGCTTCCATATATTTTTAGCTATTTTAGCTCTCCTAGTGCTACAAAAAACAAAAGTGTCTCTCTCTCTTTCAAGTGGCCACTTACATTTTTCTAGCAATGCTTCAGAAACTAATTTGAAATCCATAAGCATTTTAGTAAATAAAAATGATGTCAAAGATGATGCTTTGGTTTAGGGTTATACTGTACTATGTGCATTTCTTTCCTTAAGATTAGGAGCTTCTGTGTCTAAAACCTCGATTGGCAGAATGGGGAAAGACAAAGAGAAATTTAGTTCCTATATCAATGCACTTGCACTAAATCTGTCCCTTAATCCTGTCTCAGTGCCAGATGGAGGTTGTCCGAGGTTAGGACTCTAAGCCTCCTTCAAATATATCCTTCCACCTGCATCCTTCAGATCGCTTTCTCTAGGTTACTTCCTCCATCTGTCATACAAACTGGGAGAAAAGGCCTTGCATTGCCATGCTCATATAAATCCAAGTGTTTTTAATGATGATGCCTTCAGATATGAGCTGCTGAATAGTTTGACCCAGAGGGGCCATGCATTGAGGCATAATCTTTAAAGACTTATTTAACCTCAATATTTAATTTAGGGTCGAAAAGAATGAATAGTAAAACAGTATAGGGGAGGTGCAGGTCCCCAACTTCCCGAGGGACCTTGTGACTTTGAATGTCTTATTTTATGAACAATGGAAGTAGAACTTTTGTTCTTCATCTAAGCACATCATATATAAGAATATGCAAATTGTTATTAACAAAGCTATCAATGTGCAAATGAGCATGGAAGAGTGAAGATATTGATGGCTACACCCTTTAGAGATCTTCAGCTTCCAAGCTCATTTTCATTTCAAAGTATAGAGGGTTTTTATTGAAGCTGCAATTTCTAAATATCATCTTACAGTGTCAGCTGGAATTATTTTAATTTCCTTCTTACTTAAATCATCAAATTACCTTCTCAGATAAATCTGCAATAAGAGTTAAATCTTCAACTAACTGGATAATGGCAATCCTTACTAGCAAACCAACATTGTAGAGATAGAAATCGAGACATTATTGTAAAACTTTAATTTACATGATTGCAAATCTTCTGTCCTTATAAAATTAAGGACTGTTAACCTCTTCTAGACCCTCACCAAGCCAAGGCACTATAAAAGTACAGTGGTTGGACTCTCCCTGTGCTCTATATTCTACAAGCAGATTTAGGAAGGGTAGGTAAGTAAAATTATTGTAGAGATTAGGAAGACTTTATATCTTCATACAAAATGTTTTCTGTCTAGCAACACTCAGGAAAACTATCCTTTATGTATGTTAGTCACAAGTTTGAATCCTGAATCTTTTTTCATTTTTTTTAGGCTTTAAGGATGTTTCTCCTTGCTTTCAAAATTTTTTTTTCAGATGTGAGAATCTGAGAATCTTCAGTCCGAAAACAGACAATTTGAATTTGGCAATTCCACACTTTCTCCAGTAGGGAAAGCCACAAGGCATTCAAAACAAAAATGCTTTTATAAGGAATTCCACCAAGCAGCTGCTTCACCTGTCCTGTTCCTTTTGCTATCAAGGAAGGATACAGGAAGGACAAAAATGCTTCCTGTACATAGACTGGTTTTGCCCATAAAAGGAAAACTGGCATTTTAATGACTTTTTAATTGGCTGCTTAATTAAATCACAACTCCAATTATATTGCACCTGTTGTAATACAGGGAATGGCTGATAATTCCTTGCATGTACAAACCTCATGAACTGTTCAATTTAACCCCAAAGGAATGAAGATCTCCATTCCAGAAGAAGGTTGGAGGAAAAGTAGTTGGCATACTTTTGTTGTGAAGTTAATTATTAGATAGAAGTGTA
This sequence comes from Acrochordus granulatus, assembly GCA_032468055.1. NCBI lineage: Eukaryota > Metazoa > Chordata > Lepidosauria > Squamata > Acrochordidae > Acrochordus > Acrochordus granulatus. Next base: position 42,058 of record JANHZU010005891.1, on the reverse strand, counting down.
ATAGTGATGCTCTTTTATAATTTTGAATAAGTTATATCAAAGTAGTAAATATGTATGGTTAAACTACATAAATTATATCTTTGGTTTTACTTGAATTGATCAAGCTGCAAATTATAAACTTGCTAAACGCTACTACTTTAGTGATCTGAACCTTAAAAGAAGACAAATATAGCTACTCATATTATCCATTCCTTGGAACAAAGAATCTTCATTGAGAAAAAAGAAGAAAAGAAAAATTGTGATTTATCAGGACATTAAGTAGGTTAGCCCTGTTTTTTCTTTCAACAATGCAGTTTGAATAGCACAACTCTCTTCACTGGAGCCACCAAGGAGTGATACACTTAGAATAGACGAGTAACCTCACCACTGCTTTCCTTTAGCAGTTGTGGGGGAAATGTTCTTGATCTTATTCCAGCTGAAAGATCTCTACCCATGGGTATTTTGCCTCCATTTTTCAATTTCTCACAACTTCATTTTACAAATGTATTTTTAGAAAGTTCACATGAACATCTTTAGAATCTTATTAAAAGCATATTGGTATCAGCCATGATAGGTGATTGAACAATACAGGTACAGAGGTAATAGACTGTGAAGATAGGTATCATCAGGATGACAGGTATAATAAGGAAATAATAGTAGAATTTTCTCCATAGTTTTGAATATGATGTCTTAATCTCTTATCTCCCACCACTGTTAATCATATCAGCTACAAAATAGCCTTATTTCTTTGGATTTTTCCACATCTTCATATATTTCCTCAGAAATTTTTTAAACAATCCTTTGAGTCCTTGACTCTTCAAAGGAATTTGGGAAACTATATGAATATGCTAATCTAACTGTAATCTCCATACTATTGCAGAACTCAAGTCTCTCAAAGCTATATTTCCCAATATATTACTTTCTTCCACCAATAATGCATACTTACCTTGCTTCCATCACTCCTCACATTTTTTTATCCAAATATGCAATTATAGTGTATGGAATTTAGAAACTAGAAAATGTTTGCAACATCTAATACATAGTCCTTCTAAAATGTATTCATGGGGCCCCTGGTTTGGTTTGCTGCAAAAAGATTGTGCAAATTGACTACAAACAATGATATGACAAAGTACAACAATGGTATATTGGAATATCTGTAAGAAATACCATTTGCCTGCAAGCAAGAATTGGTTGTCATTAAACCAATTGTCATTAAATAGACAAAGTAATAGAAAATGAAGAAGCTAAAATGCTCTGGGACTTTAGAATTCAAATAGACAAGCATCTGCCACATAACACTCAAGACTTATAAATTGTCAATAAGGAAGACCAAAAAATCTGGATAGTGGATGTGGCAATACCTGGAGACAGCAGAAGAGAAGAGAAAGAACTGGAGAAAATCACAAAATACAAAGACTTGCAAATAGAAGTAGAGCAACTATGGCAAAGGAAAGCAAAGGTAGTATCAAGAATAATAGGTGCCTTGGATGCAATTGCAAAACATCTGCAGCACCTCTGGAACACCATCAACACAAAATCATCATCATCAAATGCAAAAGGTAGCTTTGTTTGGAACAGCTTACATCCTGTGATGATATGTTTAACATTATTAAACAACAACATCTGCCTATTTCAGATCCTTGGAAAGCCAAATCCAGTCTGAACAACTGGCTAACTGTGTGACCAACCATAATAATCGCAACAAAGTTTAAAAAACAGGCATCTGGATTGAGAAAGCCTTTTGGATTAAAGGTGAAACGTCT
>JANHZU010005890.1:50434-61460 GCA_032468055.1 Acrochordus granulatus | reverse complement strand
CCTAAGCAAAACATGGGCCCCTCTTTGGTTGTATACATACCCCAATGATAGAAAAAACACTTCTAGAAAACTGAGTGTACAATAAAGCACCTGCTGCTGCATTTAAAGGAGGATTTACCATCTGTGGCCCTCCAGAACTTAGACTGCAACTCCCAGAATTACTGGTGGATATGAAAGGGAGGAGAAGGAGCAACTTCCCTTTCTCATGAATTGCTAATGGAGAAAAGTGGGCTGACTGCCTGAAGTATCAACACCATCACCTCTGCTCATGCAGGAGAAAGAATTCTCCCAATCCTTGGGCCCAGTTGCCAGCCCACGGCTCTTTCAAAAGGAGTGGACACACTCTAGTAACTCCTTCAGCAATCATCTAAACCAGGTCTCTTTCACCAGCAAATCTTGGCACTAGCCAGTCATATCTTCTTTTTGGGGGAGAGTTATAGTGTGGGGAGAATATAAATCAGATAATACTTAGCTAATCCTACATTGAGCAGTGTGGTTGGGAAGCCTTAAAAACAACCCCCTTTTTTTCCAATAAAGAAAGAGCTTTATCTGCATGCAAATTCAGCAACCAGCAGTACTATCAGTGCCAATACACAGAAATAAAAATAACTGGAAGAATTCATTCCACCAAGTAAAGAGGCAAGAGTTTAGGACCAATTTGGAAAACAAGAAAAATGAGACAGTGGGAGAATTCCTTTTGTCCTTTCTAATTAAATTCCTCACTACGCTGAATAAAAACCAAAACTTTTAAAATACTTAATATAAAATTGGTTCTGAGGTCTGTAACTGATTTAACAGCATTTTAATGAATGGATTTTTACACAGCTGTACCGTATATGATACAGATTTGGAACTATAAATTGCAGTCCGCAGTATATTTTTTCATTACAACTCCATGAATACTTTTTTTGCTGTATGAGAGGATATGCAGGAGTTCAGTGCGACTGAGGAAGATGCTGAAGACCGAGGAGGATGATAACAGAAGATTTGTTGTGGTGACTCTTGACAGGAGCAGCCAGAAGAAGAGGAAGAGGAGGGGCGAGGGGGAGGACTCCATGAGTACTTTCATACAAATGTGCTATATATCACATACTGTACACTGAAGAGCCATTAATTTTGTGCAGAATAATACATTTTAACATCAGCTTTAACGGGACCACATTATTTAATTCTATATTTTTGGTTGACATAAATGATGGCCAAGGTGTGTCATCTGGCAGCCAAATTCAGTGTAGCAAGATTACATTGTTTCAGTTTGAACCAATTCAGAGTTTTTGAGCAGCAACCCACTGTTCTTTCCTGGATGGTGATTCACTATGTGCCACTGTCTACCATGGAAGAAATGCAAATGAACAAGTGGAAGCTAGAGCCACATGCAAGAATAAAGCATGCCAAACAAAAATCAGTTGTGTTTGTGTGTGTGCATATGCCTGAAAGGTTGCTATTTTAGAAAAGAATGGATAAAAATATGCAGCATTGCAGGTCCTGGAATGTGAACTGCCTGTGCCAAACTTTAAACACATTTGGACAGTCTGCAAAGAAAAATTATCTTTGCAAGGAATAATAATGCTGATCTCAGGAATTAATTCTCTTGTTTCATTCCTATTTGTTGGCTACTTCTGAAAATGTTGCAGCCATACTTTATTAGGTATCACAGATTAGTTCCTAAATTAATACGAGAACATATTAAAATAATGAAGCAAGAATTTTTATAGGTAACCCAGTGAGGTGAGTATGACTATTCACATGATTAAGCTCCATCAGTTGAATGTGAGTGACACATCAGCAAAACAGAGTGCATGCAATGGACTCTGAGAGAAGTTGGAATGGGCTAAATAAATAGAAATAGGTGATACGCTATGTTTTTTTCAAATATTAATTCTACAGATGAGGTCACACAACTTTAAAACACTGCAGAGAGAATCACCTTCGCAGTTCCCAAAAGCCAACGTTCAAGACTAACTTTATTATCTACCAGATTGCTGGCTTGATCATCCCAGCATCCAAAAAGTCTAGCACAATGTAGCCTGATTTATCTCTGAATGTTCACTGTATAGTCTGTATAGAATAGTCCAGATTTCTGGGGGGGGTTACATTGACAAATGCTTCAGGTATAATTCATATTTTGAAGTGAGTAAAGCATTCTTAAATTTAATGCTATTTAGCAGTTTGCTCTCTTTGGAGCAATTAATTTTTAGAAGATGCACATACAAACTCATTTAAAATCATTTGTTGCTTTATTGTTCTCAGTAGGCTGTTACTTTAAATAAGCCAATTCATTTAACTAGTTCACAGGAGAAAGAAAATATTTATAATGTGCCTTCAAATTATATTTCCCTTCCCTACTCAAATTACCAAATATAGAATTAAAAAAAAAGTTGATTTCTATTAATAGCTTAACAAAGTTCACAGTTGCAAAAAATCTCGTAGGTGAAATTGCTTTATTGAACCAGTCATGTTGTTTATTTTTTTATTATTTACAGGAAATGTGCTAAAAGAAAAACAGAGGCATCAAATGTGCTGCTATCTTTTTCTTCCCTTTTCTGGAGTCAAGGAGAAACTGTTGCAGTGTAACTGCATGTAATTAATTTATTAGTCTTTTATAGGGTCTTCTTTAATACTTAAGCTAATGTAAAGATCAATATTTAACTAAAGGGTCATCACCACCCAAAGCTCTGCCTTTAATACGTCTCATTTTGAACACTTATTCTAAGCCCACCTTCTGAATCCAAAGCAATCAAAGTAATAATTAAAAAATTCATGTACATTCCTATTATGTGACTAAAGGTATAATATAAACACTAAGAAATGTATTCTCATATCCACTGTTCTCAGTGCATAATGTACCAACAGCAGTTCTCCCCATTTTTTCATTTTTAGAGCAGTAGGCACAGCAAATCCAGATAGGATTTAAGGGCTGCTCTTCTATGGAGATTTTAAAAAATTCAACTGTACACAACTTTCCTTTCATCACACATGGGAAGCTGGAATGCTGGTCTTTTGAAGTGTTTCTGTCCAAACACTGATAATTTCTTGCTAGGAATTTTCTGAGCCAAAATAAGATAAGCAGAAGCATCAGGATAATTATGAACAGAAAAAGTTCAGTTTGGTTTCTTAAAACTGACAAAGGAAGTCTATTACAGAAAACTTATTCCTAGCAAGGGTGCTTAGTGGTGGTTCATAAAATTACTGTATTTCATAGCATAGGACATAAGGAAAATGTTCTTCACACTTGAGTTTTTAGTTCTGTTTTAACAAATACCATGCAAAGAAAGCTGTTAAACTTTACTCATTATTCTTTTCTTGTGCTTAATATCCCTTAATAGACCTTAATTAATTTGCATCAAGTGCAATCCATATGCAAGCCTACTCAATATCTGCCAATAACACATGATTACCATACAAATATCAAATTCCCTAGAAAGGGGGTAACAGATGCAAATCTTTGATAACAAAAAGAAAAATCTATCTTATCTCCATATTACAGAGATATTCTAATAAGCTCCATTGATACAATAGATAGTGCAGCTGAGATATCCAACTTCAATGGAGCACCACTCAATAGCCCATGGTAGAACACATTTATTGTCCTGTCAAAAGTGTGGCAACAACACTGTATTACCAATATGTCTAAGCATTTACCCTCTCCATTTAACAGTGCAGTTGAGGGAAAACAACAACCATAAAGTTTTCATAAAACTTTCAGCTATGGTTTCAGCTATGGTATTTCAAGTACCAACACTTAATGTTATCAATTTCCATGGGACCACAGTTATTTCCTACGTAGACACATATTTTTAACTATAGAGAATAGATCCAAGTATTGCAAGCGACAGTTGATAGGTTTGCCATAGTCTTAAAAAAACACAAGGATTTTTTTAAAAAAATAGTAGAATAAATATAACATTCACCTCTCAGAAAAAAAGATTTATACTCTGTGTAGCAAATTTGAAGAGTAACAACAAAATCAGTAATCATGATTAATGATATAACTGAGGTGCGGTGGCACAGCGGATTTGTGCCGCCACATATGTCATCCAGAAATGGCCAGCACTCTGGCAGGTTCAATCCGCAAGCTCCGCATGATAGGGTGAGCTCCTGTCACTTGCCTCAGCTCCTGCCTACCCAACAATTCGAAAGCACGTGAAAATGCAAGTAGATTAATGGTGACCTCCTTCGGAGGGAAAAACTGCTGGTTAGCAAATCGACGGAGGAGCGATTTGGTGCGATGGAACACCAAAAGTTGGTGCAAAAAACTCGCCCATCCTGGGGGCGGAGCAGGAGTCTCGGAGGATGCCCCGGATATGAACATCGCCGGCCAGCCGAGGGGGGCAGGGAAAATAAAGAGAAAAAAAAAGTCTAATCACTAACCTATGTAAACTCCCAAGAGTCTTTGGAAATCGGCGGCATAGAAATATGATTAATAAATAAATAAATACAGGGAAATGCTATTTTATTTCTAAAATAAGTTATACTGACTAATTTTTACACAATAGAAAACTCTCAGACATGTTAATATAGTTATCAGAAGTTAAACATGATTCAAGCAAGTCTTGGCCTTTATTCTTTATCAGACTATTTGAACACATTCATTGTGTGCCATCTGGGAAAACAGTTCAGATATTCTTTTGATCTACCTCTCCTATTTCAGACAAGCCCTTCATATGGAAATAGCATGCTTCATTGTTACACAGTTCTAACATACTGGAGTATTATGAATAACTTTTTCATGTGTCATGATACATAACAGTACCTGTGATTCTTTCTAGCAAAATATGCCCAAAAACATTCCTGGAATCCCTTGAGATATGTACACATGTATATGTTTTTAATACTTGTTCTTAAAAGAGACTAGTTGAAAAGCCGTTTCATTCCAAATAGAATTTTATTAGTGCTGAAATCCACCATATGCAAACATGTAACAAAATCCCAGATGTGGCTTTCTGCTTTCGGGACCATTTGCCTATATTTGTTTAAATCACTCTACCCTGTCCATTCTATGCTCCAATCCTTTTAGCAAGCCTGCCTCTATACCATTTCAGACATTACAGGTAAGAACCAACATCTTAAATTACACCCTGAAACAAACTAGAAGACAATACTGTTGATTGAAGAATCATGTAATGTGGTCAAAGTATGCATCTATTTGTGGTTATGTGTATGTACATATACACACACATGTCCATCTTATGTATACACATACTCCTTTTGATGCATTTTCTATATCCTCTGTACATATAGAATGCACCCAGTAGAACATACTGCAGTAAATAATATGTGAGAAAGTCCTTCACATCACTGAATTCACTTTCAGTATATTTTCCAGTCATGTTCATGCCCCTCAGTCCAGGCACTGAGCTTTCAGCAAAGAATTCTTCATATAGGACTGAGGCATTTAGTCTTCCAAATCACCTAACAGTTGTAGAGATTCCAGCTGGTAGCTTACATACATAGAATAGACTGGTTTGTCTGTGCACTCCAAGGGTGCATACTGGGGTTGAGCCGTAGGCACCTGCAGGATTAGTGGCTTTTGCCAAAATGACTAGAGAAGTATTATGTCATTGCAAAGTTGCTCTATCTATCTACAGTATCTATTTTTCTATCGTATCCATCCATCATCAGACTTTTACCTCATTACAGTCAAATAGATTCTCAAAAGCTTCTAAACACGGTAGAAATGCAATACAAAAAGCCAATAAGCAAAACAAAAATTGGGCCTAAAAACCATAAAGAATACAATATCCAACAAAGAGCTATTATAATTCAAATGTTCTCTGGAAGGGCTTGGTCTTTAACATCTTCCAGAATATGGCCAAGTTAGAAGCAGTTCTAGTCTCAAGTGGGAGGCCATTCTAAAGGAGCATTGTCACAAGAAAAAAATCTGAGCATTGCCCACTTGAGCTACTGAAGATAGGAAAGAAACAACTGACATATTCATAACAGTTGGGCTGACTTCAGTAGATAGGTATGCTACTGTAAATAAACAGGCACAAAGTTTTAAAGAATTTTATAGATCAACAATAATCAGTCAATTGCTCCCAGAAGCTAGCGGGCTACTAATGTAAGGCTCGCAAAATGAGTGTTACATGTTTCCAAGGATGGCAAACATCCATGTAATCTGTGCCAACTGAAGCTTCTGGATGATTTTTAAAGAGATGTGCAGAGCACATTGGGCACTGCCACTCTACCACAATATATTATTTATCTACATCTGATTAAATGTAAGCATTTGGAAGTAGGAATAAATTATAGTTTGACAATCCCAGTTTGACAAAATGTCCAAATAAGCACAAAGGTATTCTTAGCTTCTGCAGGATCCGACAAAATACATTTGTCTGATCCTGCAGAAGCTAAGAATACCTTTGTATCTGTTAGACAAAAATCATAAAACAAGGAATTTAGACAAAGTGCAGCTGAAATACTGAATAAAATAAAAATATGGCTGAAACCTTTTCATTTGTTACTGATAATTAATACAATTGTAGCCATCATTTTATGTCTTTATTCTGTCAGCTGATTCTATTTATAGTGAATCTTACTTGATTCACCATAATTTCATTCCTCCCACAACCCATTTACAAGCCTTTACTAAAAAAAAATAAAACAAGTTCTTTTGCGTGTTAATATCACTGTCTCTGAAGGACAAAAAAGGGATCTGAGATACCAATTTTATAAAACTAATATGGTACAGATTAATCACTGCTATGGGATATATGAGCCTAAAAAATTCACTGAACTACATGAAGGTTTTTTAACATGCCATTTGCTAATGACAGATATATAAGATCACATGTTTATTTTGTACTCTGGTAACATGTGCCAAAATCTGCCAAACATATATGCCAAAAATTCCCCGTAAGCTGGTGAATGTATCCTGTAGCCTGGCCATGAATGGGGGTAAGGAAACAAAACAAATTTTCAAATGCTTCATTGTGTATTAATACATATATGATTTAATGTTGTTTTAGCAGCCATAGGGAAATTGGAATAGATTTATGACTGTAAAGGGTAGGAAAAGGAAATCCAAATTCTAACTGGTCAGGAAAAGGAAATCCAAATTCTAACTCGTCAGCTTATTATTGCCCTAAGAACAAGAGGTCCAAAAAACCTATTCAGGAAGACCAAGTTTTATTGAAGTGGTGTGGTGGCACAGTGGCTTAATGGTGCTGGATTTGTCAATCAGAAATGGCCGATGCTTCAGCGGTTCAAGCCACAGCACTGCGTAATGGAGTGAGCTCCCATCACTTGCCTCTAGCTCCTGTCACCCAGCAGTTTGAAAGCATGCAATATTTGCAAGTAGATAATAGGTACCACTCCAGTGGGAAAACCAGCTGCATTCATGAGGAGAGTAGAAGCTGGCACTGGACCGGCCTGGACTTGAGGTGAGGCCAGAACAGCAGAGGAAGGCCCAGATGAACAACAAAAAATCTGAACACCGCTAGCCAGTTGGTGCAAAAGGTAAGATTAAAGATTGTAAGTCTCCAAGAGTTACTCTTGAAGAGAGATAAGCAGCATATATAAATGTGTAAAATAAAAAATAAAGTTTGATAATGATATTATTCAGCATGATTACAACAAAAAGGCTGTATTAAAACTTCAAAAAGACAAGGAAATTGAAAAATGTCATTGCAATCTAAAATAATATACATTGGGACAAACCTGTCCTAACTACTCAAAAAGTTCAGTTTCTGACCAGCTATGGAAAGTAAAATGCCTTATCTAGGTTCATTAAAGAAAGAGTCAAAATAAAATAACTGGAATTGTGATGCTGCTTTTGAAATTTATAATGAAACTCTACTTAGAATACCATGCAAAATTCAAAGCACTGATCCTCAAAAACAATACTACAGAGCTGAATAAAGTGCAAAAAACAGATCAACTAAAATCAATTAAGTACAAAGATTATAAAAAAGACTGCTGATGTTATCTAGTTGGGTACTGAAATGTCTGCAAGAAAACAAGCAAACTCAGAGAGCACCAAGTACCCCAAAGATTATATTATTTATCAGGAAAATTTAGATGTTTGGGCACATTTTATTTTAAATAGAAGCATATGAAATAAAGCATGCTATTAAAAATAAATAAACTACTGTCCCTCTAAAATTCAGAAAATGATGGTGTTGGTTGCTGGAGAGAACGTGTACTGGTCTTTTTGTTTCCTTAGTTTTTTTATTGCCTCTTTTGAATAGTGTGTAAATGTGTCTATTGATGGCTGTTCTGTCTGAATGCCAAGCTTCCACGAATTCCCCAGTATTTTCAGATTTAACTTTATCTAGAATGCTCAACAGTTTCTCAAATGAAACTTTGGTTGAGACTGTCCAAAGTTTGTTTGAGTCTTCATCATGTCTTCTGACTACGAGTTGGTAGTCATGGATGCACTCTACTATCTTCTGCCTCTTTGTCTTACATAGTGGCAGTTACAGTCCTTATACTGTATGTTATAACAGATGATTCCTGTTTTTTCTTCTTGGGCTGCTGGGTCTTTTGGTTAAAAGCCGAAGCTTTTAAATTATTTTGAAGTGCAGTCCTATATATAGTATATAAAAGTAATCCATGAGCTTGGTATTCACAAGGAGAGCACCTCTAGCCAAGACTTCCCATTCCAGATATAGCTACAACTGGTCCACAAGAGTCAGATGAGCAAATCTGAGCAAAACTTCTAGTGACAGCCTTTTCTTGATGTACCAGCAGAAACCATGAATCTAGGAAGATAACCAAGTTGCAGAGCAGTTCCTTTAGTGGAAGCATCATGTCATGCAAAAGGGTACATCTAGAATCAAGTCACAGTCACTCCATCTGTTTGAGATTTAATCTGAAATCCAACTTCTTACAGGTTCCTGACACCTGATTAGATCTTTTGCAGTATTTCTGGTCCTCTTCCTCTTTCAAAGTCAGTAGCATCACACCCTCTCAGAGAAGTATTACCACCTCCAAATCCAAGTATTCATTCCCAAAATCTTTCTGCAAAACATTATCCTTTGAATTACATTAGATAACCAGAGACAGCCTAATAATTTGTGGGCTGCACACAGCCCTCCCCCTTAAGACATGGGGGTCGAAATTCCTCTGGAATCTCAGCATGGGGGATTCCACTGCCAGCCCAGCAATGAAGTCCAGAAGCCAAAAATAATTGACCCTTCTGCTTGGCTGAAGGGTCATTTATTTTAAGGTGAGATTAACAAACAAAATAAAAATAAACAAAACTGTTGTCCAGCTGCTTGGACACTGTTCGAGTCTGGAATGGAAGAACAAATTGAGACTGAAACCCAGCAAGATGGATCAGTGTAGAAAGAAAGGGCTGTATTTTCCAGTGAGATACCATCTTTAACCCTGAACAGGATTGCACTCTCCTGAGCATGGCTGGTTCACAATTGGGGGTCCTCTTGGACTTCCACTTCCTGCTTAAGAAGAAAGTGGCAGCTGTAGCCAAGAGGGTATTTACATATGCTTGGTACAGGAGGCTTTATTCATTGTTATTCACATCTTAGACACCTCTTGATTGGGCTACTGCAATGTACCATATGGGGCTGCTCTTAGACCATTTGGAAGCTAAATATATTAAAAGTAGGATTCAGCTTGTATATAAACAAAATTGCTTCCACCAACTCTGAACTATTTCTACGGTTCACATTGCTATGTACCAAAACCTGCATGTGCAGGCATGTCATTCAGATTTTTAACAAGTGGTTCCCCTTTGGAATGAACTTATATTCACTGAGGAGTGAAACTTCTAATGCAAAACTTACTGTATATTACATACTAATATACTTTTCACATGCATGCATAACAGCATAGTTGACATTTGACAAGCCTAAACAATATCTTGCTAATAATACCTTGTAGCAATCATTGACTGCAGCAGAAAAATAACAAAATAAAATAACCACCGTTAGAGAGAAAAATATTCACAATTGGCCATATTTGTGAATGTAAATGATGATATTCTGTTCTTTCAAAAAATGAGCCTCTACATATGGAATTTCATGATAAAAATCTTTAATGTCCCTGTTTTCTTTTGATAACCCTGCTAGTTTACTGATGTGTCAATGTGCTGAAACTGAATTACTGTACAGCAGCAATTACTTTTCACAGTACACCAATAATGAGAATCAATTTTGCAGTGAACACCAGGTTGCCAGAAGAAGGGGCAAGAAACAGAAGGAGGGACTAATAAAGCAAAAAAGTATTTCTATATTTTCTGTATAACTGAGGCACTGATGTAGGCAGGAAGGCAGGATTTCCCCTTCTACAATTCAGAAAGTGCTTTTCCTTTTTCAATATTATCAATATACTTTAAGCATACATTGTCCGTATTAAAGCTGTTATTCAAACAAGATAGGGAAAGCAAGCACAGCATAGTTTTCATAAGTTGTTTCAGCCAAGAAATGTCTGTGTTTTCATCCATGTAACTAAGTTTTTTATTGAATTAATCAATTCATTAATACACTGTTTTAGTACAGCATAAGACTCAGAGCAGCATACATCATTAAAGATAAGAGGCATACAATAAAACTAAAACATGAAAAATAAAAAAGACATATTGGGAAAAGCAGTTCTGAGATGCAATCTCCAAAACGACACAATAATCTCAGTCCAAATATAAGGCAAACTCTTCAACATCACAGTAATCCAAGTCTATGCCCCAACCACTGATACCAAAGAGGCTGAAATTGACCGGTTCTATGAAGACCTACAACAACTTCTAGAACTCACACCAAAAAAAGATGTCTTTTTCATCACAGGGGATTGGAATGCTAAGTAGGAAGTCAAAAGTAAACAAGAATAACAGGCAAGTTTGGCCTTGGAGTTCAAAATGAAGCAGGGCAGAAGCTAAAGGAACTTTGTGAAGAAAACAAGCTGATCATAACAAATACACTTTTCCAACAACCCAAGAGGCGACTCTACACATGGATATCATCAGACGGTCAATACTGAAATCAGATTGCTTTTATTCTTTGCAGCCAAAGATGGAGAAGCTCCATACAGTCAATCAAAACAAGACCTGGAGCTGACTGTGGATCAGATC
>JANHZU010005890.1:10177-21060 GCA_032468055.1 Acrochordus granulatus | reverse complement strand
AGGTGACCAAATACTTATTTTCCACCATAGTTTGCAAATAGATTCTTTCCAAATCAGACAATGTGATTGTCTGGATTGTTTTCACACTTTGTCTCATAGTTGAGGTATACCTATGATGACAATTACAGGCCTCTCTCATCTTGTTAAGTGCTGAAACTTGCTGTTTCAGCCACCAAATTGGTGGCTGACTAAATACTTTTTTGCCCCACTGTCTATAGTATTCCTTAAATTTAATATATTTGTAAATTGCTCTGAGTTGCCCAGAAAAAATGGTATTCTCGTTTACTTAAGAATTTATTCACTAAAATAAAGTTAGAGATATAATTTTTGCTCATCTAAAAACATAATTAGATGTTTTCTTTTTTTAGAAATGAATACAATTAAAACCATTCACTTATTTTCAAAAGAAAAGCTCAATTAAGTTCAATTGGAAATAATCTGAAATTCATTTAGAAGTGCATGACAGTTTTCATGCAGATACTTTGATATCTTGAAATAGTTCAAAACACTGAATAAAAAAAGTTTTGGAATGCTGTGTAATCTTAAGAAAAAATAAACTAAATTTAGTTATTTATTTGTATGGATAGTATGCTCTCTTAACCAAGCAATTTCTATAAGTGTTTAAGTAATCATGTAGTAAAGAGGTAGAAGATCAATTTATAATTGTTTTTCACCTAGAAAATAAAATATTTTTTTTTCTTGATATATGTACAGAACTCTTGTAGAGAAAGAAGTTTGTTTATTCAGACTACCTTTTCACAACACAATAATAAATAATAAATAAATAAAATAATAAAATCAAAAAATACACATAACACACCAAGACTGTATTCAACAGTGATAATTCTGGATTGTTTCCAATAGGTCAGACAAATGACCCAAGATGTGAAATTCCATGATTATTTTTCCTCCATCCCAAATACTATTTTCCAAAACAGACAAAAATGTGGGTGCCTTTACGGTTACTTTTAATTTATCTTTGCCTCCAAATATAATATTTATATTCAGATTTTTGTTTTATATTTTACTTGTATATTACTCAGAGTCCCTCTGTGAGGGAGATATACATATATATATAATAAAATAAAGTATAAATTGGATATAAAAATAACACAGCATACTGTTTTTCAAAGATGAAACAGCAAATGGAAGCTAATGCTTTCTCTGTTCATGCCCTTTCAGGGAAGCATTTGAAGGTAGTATGAAGAAACAATGACTTTTTTCTGGCATTGAAATTAATTTTTGCAATGCTACCGAAATATATAAACATTGTAGTTCTGAATCTATGTACCATGAAAAGCACAGTATTGTCTTTAGAAAGCCTTTATTTATTTATTGTCAAATACTATGGCTGCAAAACAATAAAAATCTGATCACCTCAAAGTTTAGCTGCTTTTGAAACAGTTAATTTACAAAAGCATTGAAATATGCAATTTACATTATAGATGGACTAGTGATTTCTACATTTTATTTAAATGATATGTACCATAGCATTTGCTCTTCCGTTTTGAAGGACTATATTTAAATGAGCCTTTCATCTCAGATCTTCTGAATTGCATTTATTTTCCTTTCATTCATCACCAATGCACCTGAGCCACGGATATAATACTAAGAAACCCTAGGAAAACATTTTATTTAATGACAGTGTTTTATTCAAACAATTCCAATCACTTGGATTTGTCTTTAAAACAATTTTCATTATATGTAGAAACCCCACAGAGGGAATACATTTAAACTACACTGTATTTTAGTTAGCATTTACAAGCCATACTTATGATGTATGTTTGCATTGTGCCCTTATCAAATCATATTTAAAGAAAGCATATGTATTGATAGTTTCAGAGCAGCAGTAGGATAATTTATTCACTTTTTTCACATGATCTTAATCAATTTACATTTCTTTCATTCAACAGGAACATAATTATACACTGAAATAGGCACATTTTATTTTTTTAAAAGATAGTACTGTACAAATCAACACAGAAAAATCTAGCATATGCACAGAATAACAAATTAACAAATATATGGATGGCTGGATTTTATCCTCAAATTTATAATTCCATAAACTTATAAATAATGATTGTTTTCTAGAAATATAATTATGTGAAATATAAATATGTGAAAAATATGTGTACTTTTCTGAATTGGAAGTCTGCAACTCCCAAAAAGCAAATATTACAAGGTCCACAAAGAAAATGTGTATTAAAATATACACAAAAATACATTAAGAGGGAAAATAATTGGAAAAATATATGTGGTAATAAATATATATGTATAGGAGAAGTACAATCATGCAAGAAATTTTCACAAATGTAAATGCGCTTTTATGGGCTTGTGCAGAAATGGAATGGAATGAATTTAGAACTGGAAAAATGTGAAGCTGAAATAAATCCAATTTCAATTTCTCCATCGTATTGTAGAATATTGTACTAAATACTGATTATTGATAAATTGAAGTTGATTCTCTTGGGAAGTAAGGTCACTAAGGGCTGACTGGTACTGAATTGACCAGCATAGCGACAATGAATCAGCAAATCGGTGAATCAACAAATAGTGAATCAACAAATCTCTCTAACATTTAAGATCATATGCAAGAACTGTATTTCCTCACTGCAGTGAACAAGGCATATCATTCCAATTCATATTTTCTTTGTTCCCTTCCCTCTCTGCCAGAGTGCACTGATTACATTACCTAGTTTGGTAATGAAACAACCAAGCTCAGAGAGCACCAAGGACTCCACAATTAGGGAAGAGTTCAATCAATAGATTCCCAATACACTTACTCTTCTGGACAAGAGTCCTTCAAGGGAGGAGTGGGAACATTTTCTATCCTATGTTATCTTCCATCTGTTAAGTGTTCATCTTATTCAGTTTCATAAATTTTTACTGGATAGCAATCTAATCACATTTTACTGGAACTAATTCCTATAGAAATCAATGATGCCTGTAAATAAATACATTTTGGAGGAATGTGATTTACAAGAAGATTGTTCAAGGACAGCTGGAAAATGATAAAAATATGTTGCTTTTCATTATAAAAGAAGACTACCTATCACTTTTTAATTTAAAATCAGTCCCTGTGCCTACTATTTATATCAGCAGTTTTAATTTTCTAACTCTATTGTATTTTCTTTATTATTTCCAACTTAAATTTTACTATTCCTTCTACAGCTTCCCAAGTTCCAACTATGTGACTTTTCTTTACTTTCTACACAAAGCTATCTGATATTAATTTATTTTTGTATAACTGGCAATCTCCATATAACACTGTATTCTAGTCTCAGCTCTATCTGAGCAATATCTATCCCAGCTGTGATAATTTGCATTTAGTCATGGCTTCCTGCTGGCAGTTTATCATCTCTTTGTGCTACTGCTTCCTGCAGAAATCTAAACATCTCATGTTAGCTAGCTGAGAAGAGAAACTGAGATTAGTGACAATTTATTTTTTCTCAGAAAAATATTCTCATAATATTTTTATAAATATAAGAGGAGGAAGGTAGGCATCATAGGTAGAATCTAAAATTACCAGATGAACTCCAGGAAGAAATGGGGAAGAACTGAAATAGAGGTGGAGGTGGCTAACAGCTAAGGTGGATGTAGACATCTCTGAATGGTGAAGACGTATGATTTTAATAAAGAACAATGGGGACTAGAGTTGGATTGGGCAGTATTTACTCTATTGAAGTCTTGTTTGGAAGACAAATCCAAAAACTGCTGATGAAATTTTTAAGGTATAATCCAGAATGAATGCTTCAGACCTGAAAATCAGATGTTATCCAGGATCTGGTTTTCTCATCACTGTTGTTCTACCATGGAAGTCAAAGGGATAGAAGACCAAAGGTTTTACTAGTCAGAGGATAAAGGCTATCAAGTTGATTCACAGAATGAAAATTGGCACTAGTATCTGTCAGACCTTGTAGTAGACCAAAAATGCTTTTTGCAAGGCCACTGAACAAATTATACGAACAAAGATTCACTTGTATTCAAATGGGGGAGGGAATGATATGCAGAGTATTGATTGTAAATTATATTTGATTGTAAAGCTTGGCTGGGAAACTGCAAGTAGATACTACAATATCTCTGAAATAAAAAGTCACTTCCAGATATTACCAGTGATCTCTTCCTTGAATGCATTTGATGTTGGGCTGGTCTGCAGACTCAGCTGGAATTAACCACCATGGTGTTGGACTTCTGCTGGAGTTTTGGACTTGATTTTCTAGAGCAGCTTCTTGATGCATCTGCTTTTGCCTGGGCAGATCCCATTTGGCAGGACCTTGACTCTCTTAACCCCTTGGTGCATTGGGCCCACCCTAATTTGACCTTTCCTTGATCTGTTCTTGCCTGGTGCTTCCTTTGATCAGCTCTGGCTTGATCTTTTGTGGCCTCTTCTGACTTCCAACTGTTGTTAGGTCCTGGACAATGCTGCAATCATATCACCTGGTTCCTTTCAGGTGCCTATCACTGCTGCTGCTGCCTGATTCCTTTTAGCTTTACAAGTCTTCTTCAACACATTGTAGTCAGACCACTTCTTTCTCCCGGTCTTCTTGAGTCCAAATCGTTTTTTATCTCCCAGCCTTCTTCTTTTTTGCTACGCTTTTTCTAGCTCTGCTGGCTCTCTGTCTTGTTCACCAGAATGGCCTTTGTTGTGGAAGGCTCTGTACTATGGCTTAATGGCACTAAACTGCACCACTAATTAAACTTCCTTGGTCTCCTCTACTAGGGCTACCTGGCACTCCAAAAGAGGGATAAAGTTCCTTTCCCTCCCTCCCTCCCCTGATTTAGCCCATTTTCTCACCCAGTGGACTTTCTGCTATTCTGAACCCCCAAGAAAATTATTCTCCTCAGGCTTTCCCAATACCACCAATCTTTTCTGCTACACTATCCTGCCCAGCACACATGTACAATGTTCTTCTCTTTATGGTATGTTTGGCATTCTTTCTGTCTGTCTTTCTTCTTCCAGAATTATACTTCCACCACTTCTTTTTTTAAATAAAGCATTATTTAAATTTTTCTTCTTCCTCCTTTTTTCCTAACTCTTTAAACTTTATTTTTACAATCCATACATTTCTCCCAGGTAAGCCAGCAAGTGAATCAGTGAGCCCACCTGAGGCAGCTGCTTTCTTCTTTGAGTGGAATGCTTTGTAAACTATAAGGGGAAAAGAATTGTAAACTATAAGGGGAAAAGAAATTTGACTTCTACAACCATCTGCCATAGGTAAGAATGCATAGGTAAAAAGGCAATACAAAGAAAGATCTCAAATCAATCATAAAGGAAAGAATATATACACATTTCAGCTAAGACTCCTACATGTATAGGCAACTATGACTGGACTTATTAAAATAAGGGAAGAACCTGCTTATTAGGATTCAATTGTGGCAAAATTATTCTAAATTATTTGAAAGTACATTATGTGTTTAAAGAATTAAATTAAAGTAGTCTAGATTGCTTCTTAAAACCTCTACACTAATTCCCACTCTTGTACCCCTGAAAATGTATGCTGGTTGATTACATTATCACACAAACTGCATTTCATCATAGACTCTTTGTTCTAAAATAAATATCTATAAATAATAACAACCCTGGGAAGGAGAAAATGGCAAACCACTTCTGAAAAACCTTGCCAAGAAAACTTCAGGGATTTGTCCAGGCAGTCTCCAAGAATCAGACATTACTGAACAGAAGGGAAAAAAATCCAAATGTTGTGTGTGTGTATCCATTCAATTTTGTTTAACTTTGGTTCACTGATAGGGTTTTTTATATTACTAAATAACCATGGTGAGCTATATTTTTAAAATATGCTGCCTGAAACCCAAAGGAAAACTGTTAGATAATCAAAACAGGGAGTGGAAAATCCTAACAGCAAGAAGCTTTATTGTTTCTACAATGCATAACAGCAACAAATTACTCTCTCAAAAGAAGAATGCAGGCCTTACATGAAGTGGAACTATTAATTTCACGCTTGTCATCCCAGCCTCAATAATATGTGGATTCAAATCAGATATCTGTAGTGCATTATTCCATGCAGTGGGTAGGCTTGATGCCTCCTGAGCATCAACGAATTATCGTAAAACAATCCATCAATGAGAATAATTACAGTATTGATTAAAATGGTGGGCTGTTTTCTATCAAAAGATTTGCTAGAAACAGAAATGTCTAATGGACTATTCCATCTCTAATGACTGCAGCTCCTGAAACAGCTAATAATCTGGAAAACTCTTCATAATTACTTATGACTTCGGAGTTCTGCTCCAACAGTTAACTGTTTACTGTTGCTTGAAAGTCAGTAGTTGAAGCCAGGTGTCAATGCACCTTGGGGGAACCAAAGCAAAATAGCCTTTTTGTTTTAGATTTCTGTTAATCAGATAACTAACTGACTTACTGTATTCCAAGTGAGAAAATTCATTTTAAAAGTGCATAGTTGGTTTTATGTAGCTGCTGGTCTATTTTCTTAACATAGAAATAATAGTACTGAACATAAGCAATAGAAAAATACTGCCATTTAGCTGTAGGTTTGTTATCACAGGGTCTTTAGATTTATTTTCCTTGCACATATTTGATTTTATTTACTTATTTATCATATTTTAAAAATCCACCCGTCTCTCTCACAGAGTGACTCTTACAGTACAATAAAGTATACTTTTATGTAGTGCATTCCTTCCTTCAAAATTTCAAAATATTTGTCAATATGTTGTAGAGTTCAAGTCTTAAAAGAAACTACTGTATTCAGAAATATGAATACATACTGATTTGTGAGTTTAAGCAACTCATTGCCCAATTAGGTAGTAGCTCCAAACTGATGTCAACTGACCTCAAAAGGATTGGACATTGTTAGTACATCACCAGAAAATAGCATATATGTGAAGTAAAACACATACACAAACCCAGAGACATGCACACAAGACAATGGCAAACTACTCATTTTTTGTTGCCAGAAAAACTATAAACTATATGCTTGTGATAGACAATGGTATATTTTAAGCATCCCTGTCTTTAGTCAGCCAATCAATCAAAGCAGCATTTTATAATCTTGCTTTTGAACTTTAGAGAAAATGTATCAATCAAAATGCACACATTTACACAATTAAATCTGGAAAGCTTAGTCTGAATTTAATGCTCTATCCTCAGTCATTCTGAAAAGTATCATAAAAAACAGAAATATAGATCTTGTTCCCCTCCATATCCACAATGTTCCTCCTATTCCAGTTTCATCTACCATCTACAAAATTTATAAATAATAAAATCTGCTTATTTAGAGTGGTTGAAAGCCTGATAAAAATTAGAAATTATTTATGCAATTTAAATTTGGGTGCGTGTGTGTATGAATGAATGTAAAAAAAATCCATTGGCAGTAATGTTTCCAACGATATCCAGTTCTGCTTTGTACAGGGTCACTCATAATTGTATTGAACCAAGTGACTTTCCAACCGATTTCACAAGGTCATAGTTACATTATAGAAACTCTCATGAAAAATAAATTCAAATAAATACTACATAATCATAAGCAAAATCAAGGTAAAGTTAAATAGAGACTTGCCACTGTTCTGAACTGAAAAACCCTTTTTAAGTTCTTTTTATCCTATTATTTTTTATAAATAATTCATAGTGGCAAACATACACAATATTCCTTCCTCTTCCTATTTTCCTTACAACAGCAACCCTGTGAGGTGGGTTGGGCTGAGAAGGAATGATTGGCCAAAAGTCACCCAGCCATCTTTCATGGCCAGGGTGGGACAGTCTCCTAGTTTCTAGATGCTTTAGATACTAGACCAACTCAATAAGTTTATTTCAAGTTTAAAGAATGGTTTTGAGTTCAAAATCAGATTCCAGCCCAAATCTAAAGCGGCAGACCTTAACAACATATTGAGTGAAAAGTAAAAGGTTTGTATCTGATTGTAGGGGGTGGTGTGCTTCTCTGATTCACAACTGAGGAAGCCGGCGTTTGTCCAAAGATGCTTCCATAGTCATACTGAGACCCCACCTCTCTTCCTGTGCACAGGAAGGGAGGGAGGGATATATGTCCATGCCAACAGAAACACCATCTCTAAAAAGTGAGGTAGTCAACAAATCTTATCAAATAATATAAATGGAGTATTGCCTTTTGTACTACAGGCTGAAATGTGTTACGGTTGGCTTAGTCCTACTGAGATAAAGAAGGTTTAAGAGTAAACTTTTTAAACTGATAGTCCTTTGGGAAGCCTGATTGTACTTTTCTGCAGAGAAAATTATGAGAGCGCAACCAGGCATCAACTTCGGACTTAGAGGATGGACAGTCAGTGACAAAAGGTTAAAGACTTAGCACGGTTTAATATACTGTCACACCTTTTTAACAGTATCTTCTCTGTACTTTCTACTCATGTCGTTCTATTAGGACAAATCAGTCAAAACATTATTTCAGTCAATTGAGTTAGAAAAAAGATTAACCTTTACAAAAGGCTTAAGATACACAGAGCAAAAGCATACTGTAGAACTGATGTTTCCTGGATTTTATCCCCTCCCCTCAAAGCTGTAACTAAAATAACACTGGCTAGTTGCATGAGAGAGACTAGAGCCTATATGCTGAATTAAAAGAGGGATGAACAGCAGTGGCAAAATGAGATGCAATATCAATTGCTATGAATGCTAAAAAGTTCAAGTTTTTAGAGAAATAACACCTTGAGGAAATGTGAACTTTTGAGGTGCAGGGGAAAGAGAAGATTAGACAGAAGAGCATTATCCATTACTTTATTACTAGTACATTAAATAAATATGCCTTACTAAAGCCATTATCAGCTTCCTAAGTGAACCTCCCATTGCATTGCACGTATCAATTTTGGAGGCAAAAGAAAGAGTTAAATTTATCTTATCAAACCCATTCCAGTGATCTCAAGGCTTATCTACAATACTGCTTATGTTAGTCCATATGAAAATTAATTGGAGCATACTATAGATTATATTACTCAAAATGTCTATCTGCTTTACACTACCTATTTGTATCCACGTTCATTTTAAGTGCTGGTACTAACCCTGAGGGGCCTGAATGTTCTTTCTTATGGGATTTTAAATGATCCCCCTCTTCTTCTAGCTCTATTAAATTCTCTTATTATTTATTTTTTATTGTTGGAAAGTTGTATCAAATTCATCTTTGTCCCAAGTGAATTAAGTGATGCTCTGGATTATCTTTTATAGTGCTTAGTGGCTCTGTGGTTTGGATGGGGAACAAGAGGTTTCAGCTGAATCCTGGTAAGGCAGAGTGGCTTGAGTAGGGGCCTCCTCTATATCTGGGGGTTTATTATCCCTGGTCTTGGATAGTCTTGCGCTACCATACATGGACCCAGTGTGTAATCTGACACCTGGACTCCTGGACTCACAATTCCTATTCATGGATAAGTGGCTGTCATGGATAGAAAGGCTTTTGTTCAGCTTCAAACTGTGCACCAGTTATGCCCCTTCTTGGATTGGGAGGCCATTCTCTCAGTCACTTGTGTCCTGGTAATCTCTCTTATGAACTACTGAAATGCGCTCTACATGTGGCGATGACTGAAGCATATCTGGAAGCTGATATTCCAGATATCAGTCCCTAAGGCTGCACATGTAAACCTTTGCTTCATGAGCTGCATTGTATACCAGTCTGCTTCCAGGTCCAATTCAAGGTGCTGGTTATCACCTTCAAAGCCCTTATAGGCATGGGACCAGGTTACCTGAGGCCACAACTCAGATGATAGCTTCTACCAATTTATAAGCACACAGATCAACCTGCATGCAGATAAGTTCTCCAATCCTACCTACCCAGCAGTTCAAAAGCACGTGAAAATGCAAGTAGATTAATGGGGACCTCCTTTGGAGGGAAAATTGCTGGTCAGCAAATCAACGGAGGAGCGACTCAGTGCGACAGAACACTGAAGTCAGTGCGAAAAACTCGCCCGTCCTGGGGGCAAAGCAGGAGTCTCGGAGGATGCCCCAGAGATGAACATCGCCAGCCAGCCAAGGGGGGCGGGGAAAAATAAAGGAAAATGTATAATCTCTAACCTATGTAAGCCGCCAAGAGTCTTCGGAAATTGGCGGCATAGAAATATGATTAATAAATAAATAAAATAAATAAATCTTGACATACATAATAGAAATAAACTGTTTATTCAGATAAACATGCATACGGTTGGACTACAAGGATATGGAAAAAAATCTAATTATATTTTTCTACAAATTCAAACTACAACATAAGCTTTATCACCCTGCCCCAGCCTGTGGTGAAAAATTTGTAATTTTTAAAAAGTAGTGCATTTATTTTGACACTTGAAGAGCCACAACCATGAAACTAAGTTATGACTGAATGACTAAGCAAATTGCAAATATTAGTTAGGCATCCATAATACTGTAGCCCCTGCATGTTGCAACAATTATAATTCTAAAATCTATTCATGCCAACAAAAAAACTTTTTGTATAAGTTCAAATAAAATAAATAACTCTAATTTTATTCAATCCCATTAATTTCAATTGATTCATGAAATTAATATTATATCAATAATTTTGTAGACTCATTTTGGTATATTTTCATAGTCTGCTTCACCATAAGACAGTTTATGTGACTTTGCTAATATCACACTCGTGCTTTGTGGCTTCTCTCCTAAACAGCAGGAAAGCTGTTATATGAAATATTTTTAGCCCACCTCTCTAGTCTGCCGGGTTTTTTATTTTTTTTAATGTGTTTAACGGTTGTTTTTTGTTATCTGCCAAGAGTCTCTGGATTTCTTTGGCATATAAATTAAATAAATAAATAAAGCTGCAACTTCTAACCCACCGTTAGGAGATATGTTAATGGTTATACATGTGGTCCCCCCAGTGAGGCACCACCTTGCTGTGGTTGGGGGGCTTGTGTGCTCTAATGAAGATGAGAGCTCTGCCAGA
>JANHZU010005889.1:6773-22083 GCA_032468055.1 Acrochordus granulatus | reverse complement strand
GCAGCTGGGTGACTCTGGGCCAATCGCCGGGAGATGGGGAGTTCTAGTCCTGCTTTTGGGCCACTCGCTCACTTACACCCAAACCCACCTCACAGGATTGTTGTGGGGAAAATGGGCAGAAGAAGGAGCATTTTGTGCGTTCACCACCTTGAGCTACTTCTGAAAATAATAAAGGTGTGATGCAAATCAAAACAAAAACTGATGTACCCTTCGTCAACGGGTTCTGTATCCATCTAATGTCAGCACAGTCCAATGCACGTTTGCGCCTTGTCTTGCCTAGAGTTTGAAGCAGTTTGCTGAATTTGGCCTAATAGCTTTGGACTGTCTGCGAAAATAGCTTAGACCGGGTTCTCCAACCTTGATAATGTTAACATGTGTGGACTTCATCTCCCAGAATTCCTCAGTCAGCATAGTTGGCTGAGGAATTCTGGGAGTTGAAGTTCATCCATCTTAATGTTACCGAGGTTGGAGACTCCTGGCTGAGAGTTTTCTAAAGCTTCATCCAGTGAAACAATAAATTTATAGCTGTTAATGTGTCATGGGAAAAAAATTCAAATGAAGGTTTAATTAAATGTTTATTTTGTTATTCAGTACAGTACAGGTATTTGTATGCCGCTTTGGTCAGGCAAACCTACAGCTTGCAGACATAATGAAACGCATAACCAAAAAATAGCACAGCATTTTATAAAATGAAATGCAGTTTTCCTTTCAGTGCAATCAGTTAATTATATTTCCTTTCCAAACTTTTCTTGCAATACCTGAAAAGTTTTGAAGGAATGATTAGCAAAAGGTTAGGCTGGAGTTTTGTTTCTTTTGTGTTTCTTGTTTGCTTTGGAAATTATTTATGATCCAGCAAAAAAATAGCAGCACAAAATCACAGACACACAGCACAGACAGAGACACACAGCACAGACAGACTCAGCTTTGTACTCTGCTTTAATTCTCTCATTTGTACACTTAAAGCAATATTTAAAAAAAATTAAAAAATAGATTTAACCATACCCCCACAAAAGTGTGCACAGATGTGCTTTTTTTGTTTTTTTAAAGCACAACCTGATGTGGAATTGGGATAGACTGAACTGGTGATTGATGCCACGTGGCTCTCAGAGAAACTGAAGCCAATTCATTTCTCCAAGGGAACAAATTTACCAGTTGAACAATTGGGTGCTCACAACTAATGAAAACCCACATTTTACCTCCTGTGTTGGCTATTTCCTCCAGGATATATGCTTTGACAAGATCACATTTGTCTGATAAGCTATGCCAGTTTGGACCTCTGTTGTCTCTAGGCATTTCTTGACTGCTGCAAAGTGCTCAACGCGGGGCTGCCCTTGAAGACTGTTGGGAAATGTCCGTTCTGCGAGAACATGGCAGCATGGCTTCAGCTCAAGGAACAAGAGTTTCAACAGCTTTCTGAGATTGGCTGCATTGAATTCAAGGCTCCACTTGATCCAGAAGCAGAGCAGGAGCTAAGAAAGATGATGGAAATCGGGAGAACGATTCAAGGGCACATCTCAGAGAGACCAAAAATCGCTCAAGGCGCTTCACTTTGATTTGGTGAAGCTTCTTTTTGGGCCCTTCCTGCCAGGCTGGGAAGGCAGAGCCAACCTAGAGCAGTTCAGGGTCTCCGCAGAAGGAGCTGCATCCACGGTAGACGTGGCACGGCCAGTAGTGCTTCCCTTCCTGGGCCCTGAATGTGGCTTTAGGGGCTGATCCCTCTCGTTTGTGGCGGGCATTGCGGAAACAATCTGTTTCTCCTTCGGATCTCAGGAGGGAAGTGGGGGAGATGGCAGAGCGGGGAGAAAAAGCAGGTTAAGAAGAAGAGAACAAGTGCAAGAAACAAATGGAGTTTTCATTGAGAGCTATTTAGTTTGAAGGGCCATACTTCTTCCTAATTAAAATGAGTGATGAGGGAGGTGGAAAGGAAAAGGGAAGAAAGGAAAGGAAAAGGGAGGAATGGGAAGGAGAGGAGGGGAAAGGAAAGGTGAGGAAAGGAGAGGAGAGGAGAGGAAGATTTAATTCATACCATAGGGACTGAGCACATAGCCCTGGAAACCAGAAAATTCTGCAGGAAAGAGCAATTTTGCCTGTTCTCTTTCTGCTTCCTAAAATAGAGGCAAAGAAAGTGCTACTGAATGTTCTCCCAGGCAAATTATAAATACTTGCTATTATTACACAGTCTACGGCTAAGTTCCCTTCATTTAGCAGCGCAGGATGGGATGCTGCAAACAGTCCTGAGCAAACATTTGCCAGGGGAGGGGGAATCAAAACCCATCTGAATTGAGCAATGTGGAATGGGGGAACTATATTTACAAGTCATTTTCCTAATGTCTCTGGGAAAGAGGAAGCACAGATTAATTTGGCTTTCAGGCTGTGAATGACGCTGCAGGGAGCCCGGCTCAGTGGCTACACGGAGCTCATAAAAGGACGAGGGAAACAGCCCCCTTACGAACCTTAAATGCCACATTAAGGACATAGGGTTTAATTTCAGGGCTTGTTCAACAAGATGCTTTGACTGCCATTCAAATCCACTGGCCATAATTTTAATGCCAAAATAGCCCATATCTGGGATGGCTAAGGAACGCCATCTAAGACAGCTGGAGAGCCTTAGTTGCTGGCTTGCATCTCCCCCACCTTTCTACAATTACGCATATTGTTATGCAGATGTTTTGGACAAGGCTATAATGGTTTGGTTGGCTGAGGGTGATGGGAGTTGGAGTTGTGCTTGTACACATTGGGAGGACATCAGGTGGGAGATGGTTGTTACTGAGAGAAGGTCGCGTTTGACCTTTGAAGACTTTGAAGCCAAGACCTTCTTTTCCAAAAACTCTGGCCAATCACATGTAGACCAGCTGATGGCAGACCTTTTGGTCTGAGCATGTCAAAAATTCGGAAAATGCCTAATCTGACTCTGCTGGAGTGTCTCTCTCTCTCACACACACACACACAAACACACACACATACACAAGGACAAGAAAGCAACAATACATAACAAAGAGTTGTTTGGATAGATGGGCAGCGTGTAAATTATATCAGGGGCATCCAACCTTGACAACCTTTAAGATGTATGGACTTCGACTCCCAGAATTCCTCAGCCAGCTAGAGGCTGAGGAATTCTGGGAGTTGAAGTCCACCCATCTTAAAGTTGCCAAGGTTGGAAGCCCCTGGCTAAGGTACTTATGGAGTCATAGCAGAGGAGGTGTTTTAGCTGAGCATTGCATAGCCCTCCAATGGCAATGCCATAGTACTAGATCCCTGCACCGGGCCACAGGTTAGACTAGATGGCCTTCAAAATCTCTTCCAAACCTGACATTCTGCGGTTCTCTGAATGACTACACCACCTCTGGCTATGTGCAACGCACAAGCAAGATGCGTAAAACTCTGGCTGAGTCTGCTGCAGAGGGAATTCCTCCTCTGCTGGTTCCCTCCTCACCCAAACCGCAAGCCCATTCCAATGCAGCCATGGCGGGCGAGCAATTTCATTCTCCCATCGTTCCCGGGGATTGGTTTGCCAACATCTGCTGCAACATATGTTGCTTCTTGCAATGTCCCATTCCCTTGCTGAGAAGGGCTGGAGGTAGAATGGCTGGCCAACCAGGTTTGCAAACAGAAAAACCAAGGATGGAGAAGGTCCCCTTTTCCTCTTTCTTCCTCCGCACCTCTTTTTCAGGGATCAGCCAATTCAGAGCTGCGTTTGCAGAGTTGAGAGGCTCCAGGGCACCCCAATGCTCCCTAGGATTTCTCTGTGGCCAGACAAGGTGCCCCAAATCAGCAGCGAGAAGAATCATCCGAGCAGAGCAACAGCCTTTATTGCACGGCTATCAGCTGCTGTAATTAGATGGCATTAACGGGAATGTGGGAAAAAAAGTAAATACTCATTACTTTATACATTTTATCTCTTGCTTTGAATGTACCAATCAAAGGCTCTCACTTGCAAGCTTGTTTTATGGGTGGTGGATGAATTCTTCCCTTTTACAGTGGTCCAGACAGAGAGACAGACAGGCACATATGCACATGCGTGTGCACACACACAGAGTATTCTTGCTTACAAAACAAGAAAATAAGTTTCTCCTGGGAGTTATGTTTCAAAAGAGTCAAGACAGCAGCCAAAATCATGGAATGGAAACCCTGCCTTTGTGTGTGTGTGTGTGTGTGCATGTGCGCGTGCATGCACAAAAAAAAAGGGTAAAGGTTTCACCTACCACTTGTATCCATCCAACTCTGGGGGTGGTGCTCTTCTCTGTTTCCTAGCCAAAGCATTTGACCGAAGATGCTTCCATGGTCACGTGGCCAGAATGACTCTATGCCAAGGCGCATGGAATGCTGTTACCTTTCCACCAAAAGTGGTGCCTATTTATCTACTTGCATGTATTTTTACATGCTTTTGAACTGCAGGTTGGCAGGAGCTGGGGCGAATAACAGGAGCTCACCCTGTTATGCGGCACCTGAGTCTCAAACTCAGGTGCCCACCCTCCCGGCTGACAAGCCCAGCGTCTTAACCGCTCGGCCACCGCGCCCGCCCCACCAAGCCCATAAATAAAAGTGAGCTACATCTGTCAAATTGTCTTGGGAGAGCTAAACAAGTAGGATGCTTTAGCGCGAATCCATTTCAAGCCGCTTGGCAAATCTAACATCCAGCGCAGATACCCCAGGCGAACCAGGTCAGGCTTACAACCGTGGATGATGAGGACCGCAGTCGGTTACAGCTGTGATTCTGTTCACACTTCTACCTTTCGTGGGGTGGTCATGACATGGGATGGGGTCCCTGAGGCCGCTCGGTCCATCGCTGGTGCAGGGGTTCAGGTTAATAGTGTCTGAGAAAGAGGAGCAGATCAAGCGTCTCTTGGTCAGTTTTGTTCCAGTGTGGAGTTCCTTCTTGGAATCTGCACTTATTAGTCCATGTGCTGCAGACCGTTGCCATAATGGTTTGTTGAACAAGTAGGAGCAGCAGCACCACATTGCCAAGCCATAGGAGATGCCTTCACACATCGTGCTCAGCAAAACACCAAACCAATCACGTTACAGTTGAGCATATAGAGGGGATCCCAAGGAACTGATGCGTCAGTGAAAACTCTGGACAGACCTCTGGGACAAGTCAAAGTGACGCTATCATGAACACCAGCATGCCATCGCACAGGTGGTGCAAATGACATCATTTGACATAATTTCTGTTCTTCACATGATTATGTCTCAATGCACTTTATGTGCAATTTAGGTGACAGAAGGAATAAATCTGGCCATCCTTGGAAGCAGAGTTGTAGAAGCTGCAGATATGGGCGAAACATTAGGAGAAACGCGAGAAGGATGATGCGGCAATGGAAAAGGCACTCTTGCTGGGTTCAACACACTCAACATAGGTGTGGCCGCTGAAAGGAACCATTGTCTGAGTTCAGAAACTACATTGAACTAAGGTAGTCCTTGATTTACAACCACAATTGCTCAGGAAAGCAATTGTTAAGTGAGTCATGCCTGGTTTTAAGAGCTTTTTGCCATGGTTGTTAAGCGAAGCACTGAAGTTGTTAAGCAAAGCATGCAGTTATTAAACAAATCCAGCTTCCTCCATTGACTTTGCTCATTGGAAACCATTTGGGAGGGTTGCAATGGCAATCGCGTGACCCCCAAGACGCTGCAACCATCGTAAGTACATGCCAGTTGCCAAGCATCCTAATTCTGATCACATGACTGTAAGGATAAGTGAGAGGACCCATTGTAAGTCTCTTTTCCCAGTGCCATTGTAACTGCGAACGGTCACTAAATGAATGGTTGTAAATCGAGGACTACCTGTATAGAGTCACCACAACATGACCTACCTGCAAAAACCAACAAGCAAAGCCAGGGAGGTTAAAGGAATAAAGGCTGGCCTATCATAGTGATGCAAAGATGAGATCATTCATGGTTTAGCCGAACCCACGTGGTAGACTTTCCCCTTTTTGAAGTCTTCCAACATGAGCCGCGTCTTGAGGACGATTGAGTGGTTTCCTTCACCGAACAGGGAGTTGGTCACCTCCAGCTCCTTCTGGGATTCCTGGTTTACAGACGATCCCAGCTCCTTGATTCTACAAGTCGCCATATCCTCACGATACGGGAAATGGTGAGACAGGATCAGCTCTGTGTTTCAAGGCCAACTGGTGAATTTGGGGAGAAGAGAACCAAGATGGCCAAGAACCTTCTTCCCTGGCCATGTGAAACAAGGAGCAGAGAAGACAGGTTTAAGCTGCAGCCATCTCAATTCTGTTTAAATACAAAGGGAAACTTCCTGGTGGTTACATCTGCCTGATAGGGGAAGTCTCCCTCCCAAGATTGCGGGTTCTCCATCTCCGGAGGAGTTTTTGAAGAAGCTGGAGCACCACCTCTCAAGGATGCTTACCTGGCTTTTTTACACACTGCAAAATATTGGACTAGACCGGTGTGTGTGTGTGTGTGTGTGCGCGCGCGCGCACGTGCGCGCGCATTGGACTTCAATTCCCAGAATTCCTCAGCCAGCTGTGAGGCTGAGGAATTCTGGGAGTTGAAGTCCACACACCTTAAAGCCACTGAGGTTGGACATCCCTGGACTAGAAGATCCTTGTGGTCCCTTCCCATTTTACGATTCTGATTCTACCAATTCTCCAAGTGCAAAATCCCACCGTCCACAAAACGAGACCCTGCCAACGGGCGGTCCAGATCCCACATCAAATGCCTGTTGTGTGGCAAATGGAGATGTCCCCACGCCGAAGCCAACTTTATGTCCACGACGCAAATGGAATTTGTTATTTTGGGAAGGGGGGAGGTTAACGGGAATTAAGTCACATCCCTGAACGAGCTTCCCAAGGCATTTTGGACCAGCTCCAACGCTGCTGTCGGTGGAGAAGAGCGACCGGCAGGTTCTCCTTCCACAGCATCCCCTTCCTGACAAGGGATGCATTTGCTCTCTGTTACTATAGCAACTAAGCACCACATCCGAAATACTCACACCGTGCCTCAACGAGGGGTCGGCCCGATTCTGCTGGAGAAACCATCAGGCGGAAAAGCTGCTGGCAAGGGCCCGCCGCTGTCCCTCCAAACAAGCTGCCCGTCGCCTCTTCCCCGGTTCCCAACCGCTCCCCCGGAAGAGGTCGCCGTCCAGCACGACGGGTCCCTCCACGGCCAGGGTTTAAAGGCACCGCCACCGCCCAAGGCCAGTCTCGCGGCCTCCGGCTCCGGCGGTCTGGAATCGCAGCTGCGGAGAGTCACCCTGGCCAGGATCGGGGAGAGATCCTGCAGGCAAGTGTTATGGGGGCTTGCCCAGCGGGCGATCAGCCTGGCCCACGTGGGCGAGCCGTTCGGCCAGAGGGACGAAGATGCTGAGGTGGCCAAGATGCTCACCTGCCGTCCAGGCACCCCCCCTCCCCTATGTTTCGGCCTTGGGAGGCGGGCAGCGCTCGTTGCTACTTCTGCGTCTCCTTGTGGCCATCCTGCCCCGCGTGTTGGGGGCCAGTCCTGCTTTCGTGCTCCTCGGTGCTGCTGGACAGGTGGGCTGGCAGAGCGCAGGGAAAAGCTGCCCCGGCGAAGTCTTCGGAATCAACCGCAGGAGGAAGCCTTGAAAAGTGGATTTTCTCGGGCCCGAAACAGCCCTGCGCATCAGCGAAGGGCAGCATGTTGCTGGCTTTGGCCGATCTCAGAAGCTACGCAGGAGCAACTTTTTAAGGACGGGAGACCACCACGAAACGACAGGGCCAAAGGCTAGAAGGGGAACTTGAGACCTCAGAAGAAGACAAGGCAAGAGAAGGGAGGAGGAGGGAGAGAGGGAAGGAGAAGAGAGAGGAGGAAGAAAAGGGAGAAGGGATGCAGGGAGGGGGAAGGGGAAGGGAAGGGACGGGAAGGGAAGCATAGCCAGGGAACAAGCAGATGTGGCAGATTCCTGGTTTTACCTCCAGCAAGTACTGTCCAAGTTTTCTCTACCAGCAAAATAAGCTGCTTAAGAACGTGAGAAGAGTCCTGCTGAGTCAGGCTAGACTGCCTCCCAGCTCTCACGCGGGTCCCTCGGCCCCCGAGCTGAAGCCCATCAGCCGGACACAACCAGTTTTCTCCGCTTGTGTCCCTCACCAACACATTTTCACTGTTGCTGCCGGCAAAGCTGCCTGGCCCAGAGTCGGGGCGTATAACTACCTCCTTATGGGACCCCGGAGGCCTTCGAGTCCAACCTCGCCTCCTGCTTACAGCAAGTCTCCGAACGGATGCATCCGGCGGCAGCAGACGGCGGTTCAACCTCTGTCTGAAGACCTGTGAGCCCACCCTCTCCAGATGACCGATTCCACTGCGCACTGCTCCGAGGGCCTGTTTCCTAACGTTCGGCTGCGATCTGTTGTCCTTTATCTGAAGACTCTCAGTTCACGTCCTCTCCTCCAGACGACAGAGACGTCGGTCGACAGCTGCTGATAGCCTGCTCCTGCTCCTTCTGCCCCAAGATTTTTAACAATCCCCTGCTCAGTCGAAGCCGGCCTCCATCGTCAGTTCAGCGATGCGCCGTCAAATGTTAAACGTCCCTTGGTCAAGCCTGATTCACCCACTGTAAAGTTCTGGGTATGATGCTAAAATCAAGATGGAGGTCATGAGGTTCAAGCATGAACCTCTGCTTGTTTTTTGTTTGTGAGCGTCAGGCTCAAAGGATCAGGCTTAGTCACTGCAGTTCCAGCTAACAGGTTTATTGAAGCTACAACATCACGAGAATTTCTCCCACAGCCGGCCCGCACCTGGACTTCCCAGATAAGGCTAATGGTCTTCACAAGACGTTGGTCCTTTGGCATTTGTGCATGTGTAGTGACTCCACGCTGATCCCCCTCTTAACCCTTGGCTCCACCCTTCCTTCTCCCACAACGAGTTTCAATTTCACCATCGGGCCACCATCTTGACTTTGGGGCCATACCCTACCGACACCACGGATCCCATCTCAGCCTTAAATACTTTGTGTGTCCCTTTCATGTCCAGCATCTGAAACCAGGAAAAGAGTCGCCTGTTTTCAACAGAAAACTTCATGCCAGCCTTGAGTGTGAGCGGCGGTGTCATGGATATGTATTGATAGCAATACGCGAGCGGTTTATGGATATCTTTTTTTAAAAAAACAAACCCCAAAACTTTCTAATCTGGCTCTGGAAATTCTCTAGTCATCTGATTCCAAGTCTCTGGCTTAAATATTTCCATTTGGATGTGTCAACTTCCGTTTCAAATTAGTCATGGATGATCTTGCGGCCACAGAAGTCCATGGGTTATGGTTCAAACATATGAAGAGAGGCTACTGGGGAGCAGAAGTAGGACTGTTTTGGACAAACAGATTTTATTAACCATCTGCTAGTCTGAAAACGAGTTATTTAGAGCTTTTATATCTTTACAGCCCACGTGTCTAGAATGGCTTCAGACTTTCCCGTTCATTCATCAGATCAGTGTGTGTCAACCTTGTTGACTTTAAGAGGCGTGGACTTCAACTCCCAGAACTCCCCAGCCAGCCCAGCCATGGGCCTAACATTTTTCAGACCGAGCAATTGGGTGATGATGTTAATTTAAAAGAATGGGGGGACTGTGGATTTATGGAATTGGTTGAGGGTTTACCAACCCATTTTATGGGTTGCACAAGATGTGATCTGTGGGGTATTAACCTTCTGCAAATGTTTCCACATGCTGCATCTAAGGGGCATAAAGACAGATGTTATGTGTGCAGTGCAATGTAGTATAGCACGTGCTGGCGGGGGAATTCTGGGAGTTGAAGTCCACGCCTCTTAAAGTCGACAAGGTTGACAGATACTGGTCTGAATCAACATCATCTAATCCACTTTCTTTCTCACACTCATCCTTTCGCAAGGCTCCACCAAAGAGCCAACATCTGGTCCCCACAACCCTTTCCTGGAGTAAATTAGGCACTTCCTAATTTTGTATCGATTGCTACCTGTTGTACCTTTGAGTCAGAAATCTACCAGGCAGCTTCCCAGAATCACTTAACAAATTAACCCTCCTGTTGTTCTTGTGTTTGGTTTTGCAACCCAACATATTAAAGGGAAAATTAGATTGTACTGTTTATCATTTCATATCTCTGTTTATTTCCTGGTTCTCCTCCTTCCCCGTTCAAACTGAGTGCTCCTAGTCGCTCTGAGCATAAACAACCTTTGAAAAGACAAAAAGCACAAAAACCAACAATGAAAGCACCTGTAGTCTGCATGAAAAGGCCTGTTGAAAGCGATGCAGCCCATAATTTATTCTTAAAAGCAGCCTCTGCTAAACTTAGTCTCCTCTCAATGTTTTGGCTTTTAACACACGGGTAGTCCACGACTTATAACCATAATCGAGCCCCCAATTTCAGTTATGAGTCATGAGAATTGTAAAGCAGATCACCCTGTGACCACATCAGATTTTGCAAATTTTTGGTCAATTTGAATGGTCACTAAGTGACTGGTCATAAGTCGAGGACTACCTGTAATCCTCAGCAATGGCCATACTTGCTGGGGAATTCTCCAGAATTCAGAGTTCAGAGGATGCCCAACTCCTAAAAACTTTGGACAGCTTCTATCTGCTATCTTCTATCTTTACTATTTCTTCTTTTTGATTCTCTTTCTTCAGTGTTAGTTCTTGTTACAGGTAATCCTCAAAATATGACTGTAATGGAACCTGCCCATTACGGTCGCATGTCGCAACAATCATTAAGTGAAGCATCTCACTTAATGACCCCCACCCATCCCTGCTCTCCCTTTGTATCTAGAAAAGCCGATTCTTCAAGGCAAAAGAATCCTACAGGGGCTCAGTGCCCCCTAACTCAAGACCTGGGGGAACCTGGGGCTGAAATTGAAGGGTGGCATCTCCACGGTAGGGATAAGTAATCTGGGCTGCAATAACCCCAGAGACCACTAGAGGGCCAGAAAGCGATTGAAAAACCCCAGACTGCCATCTGGTGGTCAATGCAGTTTTTGCAGCTCTTATTTAGTAGTTGAGTGAGATCGAACACAACTCTTGAAGAAGTGGGCTCCCACCTCTAGGAGAAGACCCTCCTTTGGGGAAATGAGGAAGGGCCTCCGAAAGCAGATCCTGCCCAACATCTGGGATCACAAAAGGTTTCTTATGTTATTCTTTTTGTTATTAGCTCAACTGGATTACTTTTGTACCCCAAGTCTTATCGACCCTCCGTGACCACATAAATAGATCTTCTCTGGAGGATCTGTCCCTCACCTCGTCCTTCAACAGTCCCAAGGGTCCTCCCATTGCCACCATAACCGAGGTCATCCTCTTGTTGCCAGTCATCTCTCCTCCTCTTTCCTTCCACCTCTCCCAGCATTAGAGTCTTTTCTAGAGAGCTGGGTCTTCACATGGTGTGTCCAAAGGTGGACACTTTGAGCCTGGAGTTCTGTACACCTCAAGACGGAGTACACAGTGCTCCCATCTCCTATTTTCCCTGCACAGTCCTGTGAGATGTGGCGGGTTGAACAGGAGAGAATCTGGGCCGACATCACCTGGTCGGTTTCTGTGCCTAAGGCAGGCGCAGAACTCAAGATGTCTCCTGGCGTCTGGTGTCCAGCGCCTTCACCACCGCACCAGACAGGCTCTGCTACTTGCTTTGAAGGTGTTCCTGGCCCTCCTCAGCCGTCCCCATTTCATCTTATTCTGACGTTCATTTCCAAAGCCCTGTGCCACTTTCCAGGAGAAAGGCTCTTCAGATAACTTGCATGTGCAGATGGAACGTCAACATGAAAGCATCACACCCCAATAAAAATTAAATCATTACGATGGCGGTCTAAAAGCTTTCCCCAGACCAGTACATCACTCATAAAACACCAACGTAAACCATTTTGAAGAAAACAATTAAAAAAAACAGCCGTGGCACTCTGCACCATTAAATAATCAAGAACTCAATCCAGCATCTCAACTAAAAGCTGGCTGAAATAAATGGCTTTACCAGGATTGTTTAAAAGCCTGACTTGGGAACGGGGGAGCAGAGGGAGGTCTCCCACAGGACAGTACCACAAACAAGCTGAGAGTCAATAAATGTTGTGGGCAACATTAATTAGGGATATATGGATTTTCAAAATCCATGACACGTTGTGGTGCCTTGCACTCTTCTTATAGGGGAATTTTCCAGGCTGGCTGCTTTTTTTAGTTAAGCTGTAAAAAAAAAGGCTTAT
Source organism: Acrochordus granulatus (assembly GCA_032468055.1). Classification (NCBI taxonomy): domain Eukaryota; kingdom Metazoa; phylum Chordata; class Lepidosauria; order Squamata; family Acrochordidae; genus Acrochordus; species Acrochordus granulatus. The sequence continues at coordinate 9,964 of JANHZU010005889.1, read as the reverse complement.
AGAAAAAGTTCTCAGAGTAAATAGAAATGCAGAACATAGGAGACGGCGAGAAGATGTCTGGAAGCCCCGTTTCCCTTTCAGAAAACACGGGGTGCTTGCAGAAGCACTAAGTTCTGCGTCTATGGGTTTTCCTTCCCCGCCACTCCTTTTTCCAGAGTTTTCCCCCATTTAGCCCACCGCTCTGAGTTTTCTGGTCTCCCACTGAAGAACTAACCAGCGTCAGCACTGCCTAACTTTTCTGAGATAAGCCATGGCTGTGTATAATCTGTCTCCAGCAGAGGTTGTCTCCTGGTCAGGCCGTGGGTTTGTTCTGGTTTTTGTGGCACCAATACAGATGTGGTGGACCACTGCCTTTTTCCAGGATGCATTTCTGATTCCTCAATCTAGCCTACCGCTGTGATCTTTTCTGGTCGTTACCCAGCCAAGTACCACCCCAGTGAGATCATGCTTAGCTTTTCAGGATCACGTGTTCCACGGGCGCAACCACTGATTTGCCTTAGCAGCAATACGGAAACAATTTGTCATTGTCCTCTGCGATGCTGCACAGATTACAGCTGGACTAATCCTGGTGATTTTATTTATTTACTCATTTATTAAATGTATACGTCATCTGTCTTGGGGTTCAAGGTGATTCTGAGTGGCTAATCTCCTGGGCTGGGACATTCTGGGAGTTGAAGTCCACACATCTTACAATGACTAAGGCTGGGAAACGCTGTCCTATGTGAAGAGCATACTTGGTGTGGTTTGATGCTAAAGTCTTTTTTAATCCATGGATGACTTCTGTAACTTGTAGTTTATTGACAACAATAGGGATATACAGTTCATTATCTTCTTTGGAAGAAGGAGAGGTGTCTCATGTTTTTCTCCCAGTATTAACCCAGCTTAATTCTGCTTAGACTTAAGATCAACCAAGGTTAGCTAGACAAAAACCCCTTTAAGATGAACTCAACACTTGGCGATTCCAAAGAGGTCCATGCTGGTTTCTTTGCAACAACATGGAAGTGTTCTAGCCTTGGTTTCTTCTGGGAAGTTCTTTTCAACTTCTCAGTCTGTCTTCATGCCAATTTTTCCCTTGTGGTCTTCAGTTCAAGGACTAGTGTGATCTGTCCTTGCTTAGTCCTTTTTTCTAGATAGACCTTAAAAATAAGCACTCTCAGTTGTGACCCACTTTTTAACAGAGACTTTTAGTGGGAACTCTAGCTGAGCACAATTGCATTTCTCTCCTTTGCTTTCTGTTTCACCAGACAAACTATCTCCTAGGGCTTTGCCTTAAACAATAAAAGGATTGGCATCTTAGCATGCACCACCAGAAAAGCACATGGACCCAAGACTGACCCACAGTTCCTCCGAATGACCCCTGAAATAACACAGCAACTTTTCCACGGGTTTCTCTCTCCCTTTGCACACTTTCTTTGTGGGACATTATTCAAATGGAACAAATAAAAATCTTTCCATACATTTCCCTGCCCCAACCTATTCCACGCACATGCCCTCGCACACCTCCCACCGACTTCTAATCCTCTGCGGCCAGAAGAAAAACACTAACCTGAACCAAATTTTTCACTGCCACAGGATAAATATCAAAGCTCAATTGACAAAGATGAGTGTGCATTGCTATGCACACTGAAAAGCTCGTGTTGGCTGAAATCACTTTCCACATATTATCACCTGATTTAAATACTAACGATCCAGTAACCACGTCTGAACAGAGTAATATCAGTCATCAGCAAAGCTGTAAAAACATAGCAGCTTTCTAAAGGCAGCTTCCGCATCTGGGCTAGGAACGAAGAACTCTCATCTTAATTTTTTCCCGCGGTTGTATGAAGAGTCCTTTAGAAATCTGAGCCTCCGTTAAGGGGACGGTTGAGGATCCAAAGACCCGGTGAAGAGCAACATTCCAGTTTTGCAATTCCCGCTGCGAAAAAGGTCTGCAGCAAAATGCAGAAAAGGGTTCCTCCCTGCTACAACAGAGGCACCCCGGCAGTCATGTATGAATCTGATCCGACCATGACCAAAGGCTTCATTGCAACATTCCAGCCTACCAGAGCCATTCTCCGCTTGCCAGGCGAGCTTCGGGTCGGCTAAAATCACCCGACAGAGGAATGGACAGTTTGCACTGGAAGTGAGATTCACGCAGTCATTCAAACGCCATCAAACGCCCCTGTTTCTTGAGGAAGGTCCAGGCTGAGCAGCAAAGAGTAAGGCTTCCGGGCTGTCCAAAATACAGGGATGAGGGAGAATTATGCTTGGATCACATTTATTTTGTCCAAATCAATTTAATCTGTGTTTCTTGGATAAAGGCATAAATCGGAACACTGGTCGCTTGGATGGCAGACTTCTCTGGGTTCGGTGACGGGTTCTTCTGCTCAAAAAGGCTGTAGAATCATGGAAGGGGCTTTGGAGGTCTTCTCGTGCAACCCCTGCCCAAGGCAGAAATCCACATACAGGTAGTCCTCAACTTACGACCGCAGTTGGGACCAGAATTTCCATCGCTAAGCGAGGCGATTGTTAAGTGAGTCGCACCCACTGTTACAACCTTTTGCCACAGTTGTTAAAGCGAATCACTGCAGTGTTAAGTGAATCATGTGGTTGTTAAACAAATGTTTCCCCCATTGACTTTGCTTGTCGGAAGCCAGCCGGGAAGGTTTGAAATGGCGATCGGGTGACCCAAGATGCTACAACCATCATATCATGCATGCCTATTAGCCACTGTCTGAATTTTTATTATGATTTTGGTTATTTTGATTATCGTGGAAAGATTTCAACAGTTGTAAGTGTGAGGACCGGTCATAAATCCCTTTTTCAGTGCTGTTGTAACTTCAGATGGTTGTGAAACGAATGGTTGTAAGTTGAGGACTGACTGTACTATCCCGGACAAATGGTTTCATTGATTAATTGTTCTCACTGTCAAATATAGAAAGGAAAGCCTGTTTTTGGAGAAAAAAAAGAATCTAGTAATGTGAGTTTTAAGAATATATGGGTGTCACTCAAATGCATTTTTCCCCAAACAGGAAAAAACAGATTTATCGAACAGTAAACTTTCTTACTGTTTATTTCCTTTATTTTAACTGGAGAGGGTATAATGGACCAAAACTGGAATGCACCATTTTTGCTACAAATGGAAAAAGAAGGTGAATGGTCAGCCCAGGTTGCCAGGTTCCCTCTTTCCCCTCGGCCTCCTCAACCGCGCC
>JANHZU010005888.1:35069-55473 GCA_032468055.1 Acrochordus granulatus | reverse complement strand
CAAGGGACCCTCAAGAGTCTTCTCCAGCACCACAATTCGAAGGCATCAATTCTTCGATGCTCAGCCTTCCTTATGGTAATACTGAAATATTGTATGCATGAAAGCTGCAATCACAAACTATCGTAGAAAAATACATATATTAAAAATGACATAATATTAAGATAAACAACATACTTATGAGTCCTCTGTTGTAATAATGAGATGAATCCTTACAAAAGATCGGCCTGTAATGTTTTTAAAGAATTAAGAAAATTCTGTTGGCCCTTTAATCTGTTCCGTAGAGAAGGAACGATTTGCTCCACTTGGATCCTTTTCTTTTTCCACTGCAGTGGAAATTACTTCCAATTCACTTTTTATCATGGGGTTAAAACTTGATTTAAACTTTGCATTATTAAAGTGAGAGTGGCTAGTTTCCAAAAGTCTCACCAGGTACCAAGTTTTAAATTCTTAGCATGTCTAGGGCTTGGAAAGATAAGCTGATTCGCTATTGCCTCAGCAATTGCAAAAAGAGTTTTTCTTTCTTGAGCTGCATATAGGATGGTTTCTCATTGGTAAGGACTGGGATTTCATCCTCTGGCATTTCATTGTGACTCCTCTGGCCACATTCTGTGACTCTTGTGCTGCGTCCTAGTCCTTCTCAATTGCCCTGAGGGGCAGTTTTGATGCTCTTGCTGTATAATGACCATGTTTCCTCCTCAGTTTCAGTAGTAAGATTTGCACTGGCCCTTAGAGAAAAGACTTGAGAACGTATGCCCATAACTGTAGTGCATTTTACAAAAAACAATTTCAAATTGCAGATTACTGTACTTGATTTATTTCTTAACTCTTTTTCATTACTTTCCAATAAACTGTTACAGATCCTGGCCTGTATCAGTGGTTGTTCTGGAATTTTCTTGAGGTTCAAAGAAACATTAGAGATTTCCTTTGGTTCCTTGACTATGTGTGTTTTAAGCACCTAGCACTCAAGGCAAGATTGGCAACTAAATCTCTCTTTATCCATACCTTCAAAAATATACTTTAAAATTCTTCCAAGTTCAAGCATAGACTAATTCAAAACTGAAAGGTATCAGAAGAAGTGTTTAGGGTTAGAGAAAGAAATCAAAACATCTTTTTTTTAAAAAAAATGCTTTGTTCCCTACATTAATTTCCTTTAATTGCATTATTTTAATACATATTTTTCTACCAGTAAATATTTCTAATTTTCATTTCTAGAGAAGCATTTTCCCCAAATTTGTTGTTGTTCAGTCAATATATTGTGTTCAACTCTTTGTGACCCCATGGACCATAGTACACTAGGTCTCCCTGTCCTCCACTGTCTCCTGGAGTTTGCTCAAACTCATGATTATTACATCGATGATGCTATCCAACCATCCCATCCTCTGCTGTTCCCTTCTCCTTTTTTCTTCAATCTTTTCCAGCATCACGTTCTTCTCCAATGCATCGTGGTCAAAGAATTTGAGCTTCAACTTTGCATTACGTGGTCAAAAGAATTTGAGCTTCAACTTCAGTATCTGTCCTTCCAATGAACAGTCAGGGTTGATTTCCTTTAGGATCGACTGGTTTGATCTCCTTGCAGTCCAAGGGACTCTCAAGAGTCTTCTCCAGCACCACAATTCAAAGGCATCAGTTTTTCGGCACTCAGCCTTCCTTATGGTCCAACTCTCACAGCCATACATTACTACTGAGAAAATCATAGCTTTAACTATATGTCAGCAAAGTGATGATTCTGCTTTTTAATATGCTATCTAGGTTTGCCATAGCTTTCCTATCAAGGAACAAGGGTCTTTCAATTTCATGGCTGCAATGATCTTGGAACCCAAGAAAATAAAATCTGTCACTGCTTCCATTTCTTCCCCTTCTGTTTGCCAGAAGTGATGAGATCAGATGCCATGATCTTAATGTTGAGTTTGAAGCCAGCTTTTGCACTCTTCTCCTCAAGAGGCTCTTTAGTTCCTCTTCACTTTTTCACCCTCATCAAGAGACTCTTTAGTTCCTCTTCACTTTCTGCCATTAGAATGGCATCATCTGCAGATCTGAGATTGTTGATATTTCTCCTGGAAATTTTAATTCCAGCTTGTGATTCATTCAGCCCAGCATTTTGCATGATGTACTCTGCATATAAATTAAATAAGCAAGATGGCAATATAGAGGCTTGTTATACTCCTTTCCCAATTTTGAATCAATTTGTTGTTCCAAGTCAATTCTATTGTTTCTTGACCAGCATACAGATTTCTCAGGAGACAGGTAACGTGGTCTGGTAATCTCATCTCTTTAAGAATTTGCCAGTTTATTGTGATCCACCCAGTCAAAGGCTGTAGTGTAGTCAATGAAGCAGAAGGAGATATTTTTCTGAAACTCCCTTGCTTTCTCCATGATTCAGCGAATGTTGGCAATTTGAACTCTGGTTCCTCTGCCTCTTCAAAACCCAACTTTTGCTTCTAGTAGTCTTTGGTTCACATACTGCTGAAGCTTAGCTTGTAGTTTTGAGCATAACCTTGCTAGTGTGTGAAATGAACACAATTGTGTGGTAGTTTGAACATTATTTGGCATTGCCCTTCTTTGGGATTGGAACGTAAATTGATCTTTTCCAATCCTGTGGCAACTGCTAATTTTTCCAAATTTGCTGTTATATTGAGTGCAGCACTTAAAAGGCATCATCTTTTAGGATTTTAAATAGTTCAGTTGGAATGATGACCAGCTCTAGGTCAGTGACCACACCATTGTGATTGTCAGGAACATTTAGATCTTTCTTGTATAGGTCTTCTCTGTGTTCTTGCTACCTCTTCTTAATTTCTTCTGCTTCCGTTAGGTCCCTTCCATTTTTGTCCTTCATCGTGCCTATTTTTACACAAAACATTCCTTTAATATCTCCAATTTTCTTGAAGACATCTCTAGTCTTTCCTTTCTATTGTTTTCCTCTATTTCTTTTCATTGTTCATTTAAGGTGGCCTTCTTATCTCTCCTTGCTATTCTCTGGAAATCTGCATTGAGTTGGGTATACCATTCCCTTTCACCCTTGCCTTTCGCTTTCCTTCTTTCCTCAGCTATTTGTAAAGCCTCATGAGACAGCCACTTTGCTTTCTTGCATTACTGTTTCTTTGGGATGGTTTTAATAGTTACCTCCTGTACAATGTTATACACCTCCATTCATAGTTCTTCAGGTATTCTGTCTACCAAATCTAATCCCTTAAATCTATTCCTCATCTCCACTGTATATTCATAAGAGATAAGATGATCTGAGCCACACTCAGCTCCGGGTTTTGTTTTTACCGAGTGTATAGAGCTTTATATTCTTTGGCTGCAAAGCCAAAATCAATCTGATTTTGGTATTGACCAGCTGGTGATGTCCATGTGTACAGTCATCTCTTGGGTATACCTCTCAATTTTTCTGATATCTTCATAACTGATTCCATGTAGCATATATGCTTCTATAAGGAGCCTCGCGCCAGCAATCAGTTTGCATAAATATTCTATTTCTCTAAAAGACTTTTCTATAGGAAAAGAAAAAAAAAACAAATAGCATACAGAGCACATGTAAATGGAAATTTGCAATGAGTTGTGCATAATATTGAAGCCCAAATTGAGCAAATCACATCATGACAGGTGTGAATCCATTCTCTATGTTGTCCTTTTGGGACTGCATGAACAAAAAAGCCAAGTAATTTTTGCACAATAAAAAGCCTTGCCCAGAAATATCTAGAGCAGGGGCATCCAACCTTGACAATGTGTGGACTTCAACTTCCAGAATTTCTCAGCCACACATCTTAAACTTGCCAAGGTTGGACACTCCTGATCTAGAGCTTCTCTGTTGACAGCTGGGAATGAACAACAGAATGTTTCTTGGCAGGAAGGGGACTCTGTATTAACTTTTGCAGAAAAGTGTGCTATAGAAATGTTGTACCCCCATGAAAAGCAGATCATCTCTTCCATCCTAGGCAATGACATCCTGAAACTTCTGGAGACCCGCAAAGGAGACAAGGAAGTGCAGGCCTTTGTGAAGCTACGCAGGCAAAGAGCAAAGCTTTCCAAGGAGCTGGCATGATTCAGTCAAGAAAAATGGGTTAAAACACAGATTGAACCACGGTACAGTGGAAGCTCTGCTGCCATGACAACAGCTGATCATATGGGGAAGAGTAGGAAGCCATGAGGCTCTTCTTATTCTTTCTGGTGGCTTTGATACAATGAACCAGACATTGGAGGCTCTTTGTGTAAATTGAAGCTGCCCATTGTATTTGGATGAACATCTGATCTGTTTCCATCTAAGAGACAACAGGAAGGATCCATGTCCCCTCACTCCACCCCACCCAATATTCTTTCTTCACCTACAGGAGATTGAAAAGAACCAAATGCAGAGTAGCATCGGGAGCTGCTGAAGGCTAAAACGATTGGGAGCTGATCTGGGCTCATTGTTATGTGCGCAACGCTCCTCTCCTGGAAAGAACCAGGTTGCTGGAGTAGTTGGTGAAGCCTGTGATGAGCCTCTGGTGGACCTTCTGCAGGAAATGTTTGCTTTGTGCTCCGGATGGCATGGGAAAGGAGCTCCCAAGGGAAAGGAAATAAACATTTGGGAGGAAGAAGAAAATGGGCACGTTTATCTATCACTTCCTTTTGCTACAGAGTCTGGAAGCATCTTAAAAAAGCAGTTAAACTGAGAAATGGATGTAAAGAGATATTCTTTATATCCAAGACATCGTTTTCATAATTGCAAAGGCAGCACAGTGAGAAAATCTCTTGTGGTTGAAAGCAATGGATGAATTAATAACACTGTACAATTCTCTTCTCCACTAACAGTGCTTTCCTTGTTACAGTGTAAGCTGTAGTTTTCTCCTAGAAGATCATTGGGGTCTAAAATTACATGTTACAAAAGCAGAATTTTTGGGGGGATTGGGGCAACAAAATATCTATTTCTGCAGCATGAAGGAAAAATCATGCTGCTGTGAATTAGAGTCTCAAGTAAGTAAGTTCAGAGCATGAAAGAGGACAAACAACACAGTATTTCAGGAATATGTTTCCATTTCTCAAAGTCTGTCATTTCCCCCCTGCCATGACATGTGTTGCCATAAAAACAGTATTGCAGTTTCATGTGCTCCTCCTTCTGAGAGGGAGTATTTCTGAGGGCCCAGTGCCCAAAGTTAAGCAAGTTTTCCATAAAAGAAGAAAAATACTAAGTAGACAGAAGTTCTCAACTGGTTTCTCTCTCTCCATCAGAAAAAGCAAGACAATGAAGTGATTAAATAAAAATAGGACATGCCGTTTCATCATGTGAGAAAGAAATCTAGGCCTTAGGATTAGGGAAGAAGTTGGGAGGGAGGACTTCAAAGCCTGAAGAGATGGTGCTTTGAGTATGTTAAAGCTGTCATATTTCAAAGATTTTTCCAAGGATTAGAAAACAGAAAAATAGAAATTTATGACTTGCTTGCTAAATCTGCTCTTCCTAAATAAATGTTTTCAAGCAAAAATCACATTGCATATCTGACTTCCATAACTAATATGCTGTGGGAAATGCTTACCTTTAAGTGGTCACCATCCCATGTTTATTTTGTAAATATAATTTGTTCCTGTTACTTAATATTTTTCTATCATATGGATAGTATTTTTGCATCTTTGCCAACTCTGTGACATCCATACTTAAAAGTTCAGCATCAGCATCAATAATTCTAAAATAAGTGTTATTATACTAGGCATTTTATTTCCTATTTCTTTTTAAATTAATACTAGACTATCCATGCTCCATGGTGTTGTTATTTCAGAGATATTTCCTTATCCAAATAGAGAAAGAGAATGATCAAGGGCAGGAAAGAAGCAGTGGGAGCAAGAGCAACTGCCAGATTCCCCATTGAGTTTCCTTCTGGAAATCTGGCAGGGAGCATCTTCCTTCCCTTCCCTTCCCTTCTAAGCAGACAGGTAAGTGGCTGCTGCTGAGTGAGGGAGAGAGCGAGAGAATGCAAGACTGGCTTGGAAAGTGTCACAGAACGTTAAAAATGAAGATAATATGGTCACAGCAGAAGCCCATCAGCACTGTAACAGCCTTGGGAGTCACGGGTCCCAGATTTTGGATGGACTCTGTAAGCTCATTTGAAATACCTTAGCTCAAAAATTATTGCCTGATGATCACCGTTTCGTCCAGTTAAAGGTCATGACGAGTTTTATGATATGTTCACTGGGTGGCAGCCTACTGTGTTACCATCTTTGGTGTGCCTTTCACTGCCGCAGATCTATTTCCAAGTGATTTACCACTACTTATGATGTAAATGTATGTGAAAAGTTACAATAGTTCCTACCTTCAATGAAATTCTACTTACACATAATCTGATTTCGAGTTCAGCTGTCTATTTACCTTGTGTTTCAGGCCACTTGGATTTTCACCACCATTTTGAATAAGTCAGTGTCCTCCAAAATAGGGACATTTAGATCTTTAAGAATAAATTAAGTAGCACTGTACCCATTTAGATAATCAGTCAAATATAATATTGTACTTCTGGCGGACTCTGCAAATGTTATCTAGATGTGTAACTATTATATCTCCTTTAATCAATTACACATTCCTAAGAAAAATGCCCTTCTAGTCTACGAATGCTTGATTTATACCAGCCCTTTCATGGGAAAGACTTTGTCAAAACTATTTTGAAAAGTCAATTATTTGATGTCTAAATGGAGTAAAAATTCTAATGAATAAAAACTTTCCTCAGTAGAAAAAATGATGCTATATATTATAGCTCCATCTATATATTGACCTGCTATGGTTTTAATTATTAATCCTAGCCGACTTTTAGGCTATCAGTCCTATCATTTGTTCTCTCTGCAGCAATTCCTTTTAAAAAAATTAATGCTACAATTATCCCGTGCAGGTGATTTAAGAAATAAATTATTTTTATCAGAGGATTAGCAATTTCCTCTTACAGAGATTTGGAAGGAAAGACCACAGGAGAGATGATCTCCTCCTATACCGCCTCCCCCTGAAAGACTCTGCCAGAGTTTGGGGAAGGCATGAAACTGGTTCCTCTAAGAGTTTGGATATCCCATTCTCACATCCACCTTGAACTAATGACTTTCCTCTTTTTAAACTTCAGATTAGATTTCTTTTTCCTATCCATGTAACCTTCAGATATGTTGGTATTACAAGTTCCAGAAAATCATCATGTCAATTTGGTCTAATGGTTATGGTACCAGGCTAGAAACCAGAAGATGGCTTCCTGCCCTAGGCATGAAAGCTGGCTGGGGGACTTTGGACCAGTCACTCTCTCTAGCCAAATCCACCTCATAGGGTTTTTGTTGCAGGGAAAATAGGAGAAGGGGTATTAGGTATGTTTGCTACCTTGACTTACTTATAAATTAATAAAGATGGGATAAAAAAATCTAATAAATGAAATTAACGAATGAATGCTCCCTTTCATTTGCAGTGGGACTAAGAAAGAGTTAGGGACAAAAAAGATTGAAGTCCAGCTGCTTAAAAAACAGATCTTCAGTATTGTCCTCCTCCATTCACCTTGAGAATTTAAGAACTGCAACTGCTCAATAGGAAATAAGCATAGCCATGGTACTCTGGCCTCTGTAGTCCCTAGTTTTGAGAATGTGAATCCATTACCAAAGCAATTCAGTAATTTTATACCAATTTTATAGTGTTTCATGGTATTTTTGCTTAGCCCCATCTTAAACTATCAATTTTACATTTATATACTTCCCAAACCCTATCCATAAGCTATATTTACTCACAGAGTGTATGTCCCATCATCCAAACCATCAACCACCATCTAAGCCATGTATGCAATGGGATCTTATTCACCCAAAGATGAACAACTTAAGTTACATCATGACACCAAGGAAGACAAACTTGAGTCATTACAGACAGAAGTAAAAGACAATCTGGACACGTAGAGATACAAATATCATTGGGAAAGAATGTAGCTCAATCTAGAGGAAATTAGTTATTATATTGCATCTAACATTACTCTCAAATTAATTATGATTGATTTATCCTGCTGATATCAGTAAATTTCAAGATGATTAAATTTATGATTGTTAAATTTCCATGATGGAGCCTTCAGAGTTTTAAATCCAGATCTTAAAATTACTGTACCAGAAAAATAATTAAGTAGGGATTGTCCAGCTCATATGGAGAGACAGATATTATAATCTGTTTATTAAACAGGCCTGCCTTTGTTTTCCTTTCTCAAAAGTAACGGGAGGATGGGTGGGCTACCAATTTGGAATAAAGGAATGTGAAAAACTCCTGGCTATTGTTGCTAGAAAGGGCCTATTTCTCCTCTATTTACAATTGGATGCTTGAGTAATAGCCAATTGCTATTACAATTGGATTCCAGAAAGCCAGCATTTCCATTCACCATTTCCTCCTGAGATCCAGTCTTCAACAGCTGGATCACGGGTCATTGTCTCACCTTCAGCTATTTCAAAGATTCCTTGGAGTCAACTAGGGCTCCTTCTGGCTAGGTCATGGGAATGCCAAAATTGCTGCCCTCACCCTCATTTTTATGGCAGGGCAAAAAAAGAAAAACATCACTGCTGTCGGACTAGCTTCAACCAAGACCTGTGTCTTTGGCACCAAGTTGCAAGGAAGCGGCAATTACAGGAGTTTCCACCAAGAGAAAAGCAGCTCGTTCTCAAACGCAAAGAAGCTCCAATGTTTCAAACAGAAAAGTGTTGTGATTTGCGGTTTTAGGCAGCTGAATGAAAGAAAATCAGCTTGCTACTTTCTGCATTTCAGGAAGGAAAACAAAAGAAGTACTCATTCAAAAGTACTTTCTTAGATCTAAAAATCTTTTTTTTCCCTGTGGACCCTTTGGAATGGAATTAATGGAGGTAACATAACTATTTTTTAGAATAAGAATTTAAGGTTTGAGAAAAAGTCTCTTTTAATTTTGTCTTCATACCATAAACATAGTTTTAAAAACATCCTGAAATCCTATCATCTGAATACAGAATGGGCAATGAATTATAGAATACAATATTAACTCATTTTACTATATTTGTCTTCAAAATTCTCTAAAGCCATATTTTTGTTTTCATCGTATAAAAAAGTAAAAAATGGTGATAGATGAGCTTCCGGGCATAGAACCCACAACGTAGCTCTTTGGGCACAAGCTCCGCTAAGCTTTGCCATCATGCTCACATATTATCTTTTTACTTCTATGAAGCTTGAACAGAAAAAAACTGTTCTAGTGTTAAGGTAACAGACTAGAAACCGCCTTGACTTGCTTATAAAGTAATGAAGGCGGGATACCAATAAATATCAATCATATGCAGGGAACTGCTAAAAGCATAAAGTATTCTCTTAAAATTCAAGTGACACCATGTGTATATTCTAACACAGACACGCATATGCACAAACAAAATGGCTACCTTTTTTTTTTCTTAGCAAAAAAATAAAAAAATTTATTGTCTTCTAGAAAATCCATCCTGCCTTTGGAAATTGTGACATAAGATTGCATTATGTTTCAGCTCCACATGCAAATTCACTTTGCCAAGAAAGAGTGTCTAAAATTAGGTTTCTGGACAGCCAAACACACATATATACAGAGTACGAGAAAGAACAATAGCTGAAATCACAGTTCTGCATTACAGTCTATAATAATGTAATCAAACACCACATTGTACACACCATCTATTATTATCTTTTGGCTGACTTCTACACAGACTGGAATGGCTCTCCCCCCACCAGCCACCCCCCACCCCAACCAAGGAAAATCCAAGGAAAGAGACTGGTCAAGAAGTGCACCATAAATACTGCAGTGTGTAGTTTTTAAGAATTTATGTTGTATTATTTACGTTTTGTTTAAAACATTGGAAGCTACAAAGTGGGGAAGCCCCATAGAGATTTTTGATCCATAGTCACCAGATTTGAAGAACACTTCACTTATAATACTTCTCAACAGAAACATCTATGTTCTCATTGCATTACTCCAAAGGCTGAGATATGGGTTGGGGGAAGGATTAAAAATAATAATGAAGAGATTCCCCTATACACACAATTGGTCATAAAAGGAAGAAATGCTTTCCTTGTATGTTGGAAATAGTTGCAAGGCTTTTAAGTGGAGTCTCTGTTCTGCTCCGCCTGTAAGACTAAACTGTGGTATTATAAAACAAGTTGACCCATCATTAGCTTTGGGTTTGTGCATTTCTCTTCAAAAGTTCTACTTTAGATTTTGACTAATTACCTTTTAGTATTATGTCTGAAGACTAATCTGCAGTGAACCTTAGTGAAAAAATAAACTAGCTTCTCAAGCTATGTTTATTGGGAGTTAATTTCCATTAACCATAATTAACACTAAATGAAGTTGTAGAAGTTCAAACATTACAGCAAACTGGGATTATTTCATATGGGTATACGTGAGTTCAACTTCCTTTTCATAGTTATGCTGGAAAAGGAGGAAGAAGAGAAAGTATGCACCCCTTGGATTTACTAAATCCAAAATGGATAATAAATAAAATGGATGTATTATAACATTGAACATTGGCAAGGGGCCACCATTTCCTCCACTGGAGCCCTGCAGATGAGGAGCAATGCTTGACTAAAAAGTGCAATTCCTCACCTTCACAAAACCATTCATCTTAGAAGGAACACATGTGGGCACTTAGAGGCTTCCCTATTAATCCTTCAGCTAATCAATAATCCTGTACCTCTTCTAATAGGTTTACTGACCTCTCTGAATAATATAGATTTTGCAAATACAACATCCATTTCCCTCATATTCAGAGCAAGAAGAAAGTGTCTACTTTGGATTAATGAATCATATTAGTAGCTGGACCTCCAAATCCCTAAGACTTTTGGAAAGTGGAAATGCATTTCATTTTTCTAAGGATTTTGCTCAAAAATGAGACCTGGGAGATGAGAGGCTCTGTATTCAACTGTGTGTGGAATTCCACAATCCAAATACAATTCCTTGGGCATTTCACTAGGGATGATTTACTCAGAAACTTAATTTTTGACTGGTAGGAGCTACAGAATCTATTGGTTTAAAAGAGAATAACTGAGCAGATCCTGTAACAATCGCTGGCAGAATATAGCAGAATTGCTCTCAATTATCCCAGTAAACAATACTGCCTATACAGAAATTTAATGCAGAATTCTTTAAAAAAACAGAGAAGCCATTTTTGCTTTTCCACTTAATAACTAATAAAACATTCACATTTCAGGTATTTCATTTTCAATATTAAAATTCATAGAAATCTAGCATTTTTTTTAAGAAAAGTGCTTTTTAAAAGAGTGGGAGATACTTGTCCTTCCCAGGTTTACATAAACCAATCTATCATTATATTCTTTTGCCCATATATAATACTGATATGAATGAGGCAGGTGAAGGGGACATAATTGGGTAAGCATCTTTAGCTATTTATAAGAGTGGGGGAATTTTTATTTCTCTTGTATTCTTTGGTCCTTTAAAATAAGACAGACAGAAGTAGTTGTGGCATGTATGTAAATAGCCGGATTCACACACAATTTTTTTTCACATCCCACCAGCAATTTGCCAATGGAATTGGGAACAGGAATCGGGTAATCAACAATATTGTACAGAGTTGCCAGTTCTTGGAAATAACCTTTAAAAAAAATATCTTAAGTCTAAGTGACACCAAAGATATTGGTGACATACCTCCTGAAGAAGTCTGTTGAATTTAATAAAGCTATGGCAATTCAGGATAAATCAGATCATCCCACAAAGTCAACAATTCACTATGGACAATCACATAGAAAGGCAGAGGAAGCAATAAAACACAAAGTTTACAAAAGTAAGTGTTACAAATCAGTCACCACCAGAGCACCTGCAAATGGCTGCAATTCTGTATAAACACTATAGACCCGATTCAAAGATTTTATTTCCTATTATTTTTAAATTAGTTACCAAAATAGTTTAGTACATTTCCAGCGGAGTATTATTCCCCATAATTTAAATGTATGTGTATCTGTATCTATTTTTTAAAAAAATGTTCACGTATTTTAAACAAACAAGCTTTCCTTAAGACTGAAGCATGTGTCCTGACCACGGAGATCAGGGATGCCTCATGGCACAGACATTCAAATGCTATAACCAAAAACAACATAGCTACAAGAGTCAGCCAGCAGTGTCTCTCCATACATAAAAAAGCCAATTTTTTTAAATGAAGAAAACAACAGATACTAGTACAACATACACATTGAAAAAAGCTGTTTTATCAAACATAAAGGTTAATTTAAAAAACTAACCAGAGCTGCACTTTGAGATTATCTGGGAATGCATATTAAACCCTCCAAATATAGAAGGGTGGAATTATGGAAGCAAATCTAATGTACTTGAATTACGTATGGAAAAACTATCTTGATGGTGAATAACTGGATCCCTCTTAAGATGGCAGAGTTTCCAGTGCTTTTCTAGGTTAGGGAAAAGTGGGTCAACTACTGCAAAGAAAGCAAAGACTGGTGAGCAAGGGAGTGAGATTAAATTCTAAATAGTACACTTTTACATAATAAACAACTCCCAGTGCAAAGTGGCAGATTAGAGTCCTTCTAGGTGGACTGTTGCTTTTCATTATCTGGAGGCTGTTGCGTTGTCTGAATAAGAACTGCAGTGAGAGCTCTATCAATCAAGGACAGTGGACAACACATTCGCAGGATACAAGTTTTAAAACAGAAATATTCCAAACCATAAAATTCAATGAAAGTCAGTTGGATTTAGGCCCCAATATAATGTTTTAGAACTTAACACACATAATTGAACCATCAACATAATCAGTGAGTTAACACTCCTTCGTAAAACACTCTGAGGAGAGTGCAAATTAATTCTCAAAGGATGTGATTTGCTGAAGCTGCAATCTGAAGCTCATTTACTAGGAAGCAAATTCCAGTGAGTTCAGTAGGGCTAAATTCTGTGTAAACATGCTTAGGATTACTCTACGTGTTTCTTTTTAAACTGATTTTAATACAATCTGCTTAGAGCCTGGACATTTAACTCATGCTGGCCCACCAAAGCATGAGAAATAAATGGCTACTTTGCTAACCCAGCTGATTGTTGCCTGGGACTCAAGTTACTCAAGACAGTTATTCATTACTGTCCATCTGTTTTAACAACAAGCCAGATTGATGTACTCCTCTTGACTGGATGCACTGCATTCAGTAAGTGTACAATAAAAATGACCATTTCAGTCATAACAAAAGTTTGCCCATATTGTCTGGCATATGTAATCTAGTAAGTCCATGCCAAGGAACATGCTTATAGATTCAGACATTTTAGTCATTTGGGGATGATATACACCATCTTGGTGTATAGACCACTGAAGTTGTCTGTTGGCTGGTACCCAGTCAAAAAGGGAATTTGCGCCTACGTTGTTAACCAGAGGAATTAATGGTGATGCTAAACTAAGGGTATAGGAAGGAGATTTTTGTGAAGAAAAGCAGAGCAGTAGGAAGGAAAACATTTCCCCTTGGCGGTATAAATGCCAAAGCAGAAGTGCAGGAGAATAAAGACCCCTCTCCTCACCTTCTCTCTGGAAACATTCTTTGGATTCTCCAAACATAGTATGTATCCTGTACATGCTCAAAAAATATTCCCATCCCCAAGAGAATGGTCACAAGAAGGTGATTTGTGAAGCATGGGATTAACACAATTGATCCCTGAAGAACACCTAATGTAGATGCTTAAGGAAAGGTTAGAAAGTTCAAGGAACTGAGAAAATTTCCTAGTAATAAGGAAAAGGAATGTATTTTGGAAATGAAGCAGTGTGGATTCAGAGCACAACTCCCCCCTTACATGTGATGAAATGTGGTCTTATGATATTCGTGATAAATCTATCACAAGAACATAAAGTGGATTAAGAGCTTTAATTCCTAAACAGCTAACTAATCTCAAAGGAGGATATTATGGCACCTTAAACTTCATCAGTTTTCATTCTATATTGTTGCATTCCCCCACATCTATTTCTGTTCATGTTCATCGTTAAAACACTTTGGGAACTTGCATTCTGTCTCCAAATACATAGAAGGGCCTCTAAACTTTTGCAAAACTGCCTTTTTCTGTATTTTTTTCACCACAGTCTCTGTATTTTTGCAGAACTTGTTTAGGGAATTCAAGTTTCATTCAATTTGCAATTCTAACAAAAGACCTCAGCTATGCTATGTAAACCTTATCTGATGCTATCTGGTGTTGAATATTGATACAGATGGGAAAAGAAAGCACTTTATCTGACAGATAAAAATATGACATCAGTTACTGGCAAGTAACTATCTTCTCCATGATATTCTACCTATGGTGGTGTTGGTGACAACTTTAAGTTAACAATATGAAATACTGCACAGTTCAGATAAGATGGTTTTGTGCTACAGGTCGGGAACTTCCCTATTTCTGAATGCACAAAGGGTCATCCTCTCTGAACTATAGAGCAGAAGTTGCTTTTAACTACAACACTTGTAACAGCATCATTCATAGATAAGAATGAAAAATATGTCATTTGTTTCTTCTGATTGGCGAATATCAAGTATTCAATACTAACACATTTGATAAGTGAGACAAGCACAGCCTACTATGTATTGCAGTCTGTAGTCTGATTTTTTTTAACCAAAACACTTGATTTCTGCAGGCAGCAGAAAACCAGGAAATTTAATGGATTGTAATTCGTTTGGTGAGTTGCAGACTTCTCTCAGACAGACCAAAAAGTTTAAAAGACTCCAAGTGGCTCCATTATCAAAACCTGATTCTGAAGCCCTTCTCCACTTTCATGATAATGCAGATTACAAATTCAAACTTTTCTCATTAGAAGGTCCCAGTCAAAAGTGCTACTAAAATTTCTAAAAGACTCACTGCAGAATAATGCTGATGAAAAAAGTATCTCAACAGTGGCCTCACCTCAACAGTGTATTTTGTATTTTTATTCCTTGGGTTACTTTTATAGAATTAAAGGAGTATGTAAAATGACTTTCAAAAGAGGAATTTTTGATTTTCCAAGAGACAAGTCAAGAAACTTTCACAATACTGGAGGCCATAAGAATGCTGAATAATTGAGGCTCATAAACAAGGACTACTGAGAGGCATGGGTATGATTATTATGGCTGCACAAAGCCTTGAAAGAAGGGTTTCAGAAAGCACGTAGCATAAAGAAAGCATCTTCTCTTCCAATTGTTAAATCAAATTAATCTTTTCCAAGACTTGCACAGTAGCTTTGAAAGCTATTCCAGGAGTAAGCATTGCAAAAGATATTGCTACTTTGGCCATTCAAAGAGAGATGTCTGACCTTTTTGTGCATTGTAAAAAAGCTGCTTCATAGGCTTTGCATACCTGTAATGGTTGTGATACAAATAAAAATACTAAATACTATAGGATGAAAGAACGAAATGAAGACATGAATAGAAAATTGATTTCTATCTTTTCTCTCACCCAAGGCCCAATCCTTAGCCTGGAAATCACTTGCAAATTCTCTTCATCCTCCCTCTAAATATCTCTCCAGAAAAGGCTAAGAAAAGGTTATTTCCTAACTAAAAAAGGGAGGGAGGAGAAACAGATTTTGCAAATGGCCCTTTGATGTATATTAAAAAAACTGCTCTAAAAGTCCCTAAAGAGTTAGAATTAATGGGGACTGTGTGGGTGGGGAACAGGGATCCTTTAAATGGGAGATGCAAAGTATTAAAAAAGTGCTCTGCAACTAATTTTTTGTTTTTATGTGTGTGTGCATATGTACATATATACACACACATACACACAGATATATATATATACATATAGATAGATAGATATACATATATCTGAGAAAAGTTAAAAAATTCTATATGATATGCTAAACAAATGTCCTAGTTCAGTCACGACTGGAGAGCATGTGGCCTGTTGGGATGGCAGATGGGACATTCACCCTCCTCGGCACATGTTTCACACAGCACAGTGTGTTGGCACGGTAGTACCACCCGGTTTTCTTCCTGGCACTTGAGGCATTTCACCGACTGCATCTGAAACACTGCCTGAAAAGAGAAGAAGGGATTGGGGAAAGGAGAAGCAAAGGGGATTGTCAGTCAAGCAGACTGGATCTCAAGAAAAGCTATTCTACATTCAGGAGGTAACTACTGAAGAAGCCAGAGATGGTCCAAGGGGCTGTAAAGGAAAAGGACACTTCACTAGCCCACTTTTTCACGTAGCAGTTTTGAGTTCCTCTAACTGGCATAGATAACCTTCCGCCTCTTCTCTATTCTCTTTCAAAAACTCATTTGAGCTGTTAAATAAATGGACTCCCTCAATGTACTAATACCTCCTGCCCAATGAGTCCGTGAAGCTGTTAGATGAAAAATGGCCTGGTCTGGACCGTCCAAATACAAAGAATGGGCAACTCACTGCCTGTGCCCCACTTTGGCATTCCATCAAAACCCATAAAATATGGTGACAAAATTGCTCGGTTTTGATGATAGTTTTTCCTTGATTTGGGGGGCTTTTTGCTTTCTGATAGGAAATGGGAGTACAAGCACCCCCCAAGATAAAATGCCATCACTGGGAGACTGAGTTACTGCTCTGTGACGCAGAATAAGTTACCAACTACTGCCAAGCGCAAAAGCAGATTGACAGATTCTTTTTACCCAACAGGCAAGGTGACTGAATTTACCCTTGTGAGACTAGGCTGAGGCTGTCGCACCTAAAGATGAAGCAAGCACGTGTGGACCAAAAGGGATCTTGTCATTAAGGAAACAAAAGAAAAATGTCACCTAAACCCAGTAAGGAATTTAGGGGCTGAGTGCGTGGGAAAACCCCTCCCCAAATCACATCATAGCTACCAGTCCTGTGAAAGCAAAGGCTTGGGGAAATAAAAGGGGTGCTAAAGGCTGCCTACCTTTGAGCCGCCTTTGAGAATCAGGCTTAGTGGCTCCTGCCTCTCTGCCAGTGCCTTGCCAGCCTAGTTGGGGAAGGCATGGGTAAGTGAGTGTGTGGCTGTGTGATTAAGAGAGCAAATACATACATAGTAACCAGTAAAGTTTTGCTGTCATTTTAAATTCACTGGTTTTCGTGTTGCGTCTCAGTGTCTGATGGAAAGTGCGGCTATTTTCCAGGGCTGTGAGTGTACAATATGAGTGACCATAAACCAAACCTGGAAGCACACGTGTAACAACCTCATCTCCAAACTAAATTAGACTAAGCTCCTCAGGGAAACACATGTGAAAGAAAAGTATACTTATGACTATTTATAATTTGGGGTGAAAGAGGTGAACAGTCCATTCCCTTTCCCATATTCTTCCTAAAGTCTTTGCATTAATCAGACACTATGTATTACTAAAAGATAATAAAAGATTTGGAGGCAGAGAAAAAAACTTTGGAAGGTATTTTTTTTTCTGTTTGAACTACTATGACCAAATCTCCTTTTCCTTCTCTCTGGTCTCTTTAAATAATGGCTGCGAGAAACCAAATAATGTCTTTTACAGATCTTAATCATTACAGGTAGTCTTATCACTGTAATTGAGACTGGAATTATAGTCATAAGTTGTTGTGGTTGTAAGTCGAGGCATCATGTGACCAGATTTGAAGTTATGACTTTTTACAATAATAGTAAAGTGAATGCCACAGTCATTAAGCAAATGCCTCAATTGTTAATTGAACGTGGTGGTTGATAAGTGAATCCATTGTCCCCAATGGGCTTTTTTTCCTGGAAACTGGAAGTAAATGCCAGAAACTGGCAGAAAATGGTGCAAATTGTGGACACATGACTGTAGGATGCTGCAAAGAGCCATAATGGTGACCATCATGTGACCATGGGATGTGTATGCAGCTGTCATAACTCTGAAAATGTGTTGTAAGTAGCTTTAGGGAGGTCTGTTGTAACTTTGAACAGTCATTAAGTAAGTTGAGGATTACCTGTACTTGTGGACTGTCTATGAGCTTTAAGATAAATGGCAGGCCTTATTTTGAGCTAAAGAACAACTTCCTTGTATTTCATCACGCCTGATGTACCCTCCACTTCCTCCCCTATTGAGAAGAGCTGCATCCTAATGAAAAATATATTAATTTCTTCTAGGAAATTATAATATGGGCCCACAATTTAAACTTCATTGTTTATTTTATAAAAAAAACCATGATGGGTTAATTATGACACAAAGCTTCCCCATCTCAAACCCACCTTATCAACTCTTTCTAGATTGGCACGCAACTGTTTTTGAAGATTATAGAGGGTAGACAAGGAGAGATTCTCTAAATCAGAGAAGGAGCGCAGGAACTGGGGGTCCTGGCCAGTGTGGACCCTTTCAATTTCCTCCTGGAGTTTCTTGACTTGCAGTTCCAAGGTCTCTCTCTGCTCCCGAGCTAGCTCACATTCTATAGTTGCCGTACTAGCACGATCATTAGCCTCCTCTGCTTCTTTCTTCCATGCATCACAGGCCTGTGAATCCAAAGAAAAATAATATTAGTAGCTTCTCTTAATCACATCAAATGAGGTAAAAATGGCTATTTCTAATAATTTGTAATTTGGGGATAGAATTTTTCTATCTCTTTGCACCACATCATAGTCTTATCCTTTCTGAATTATTTTTTCAAATGCCTTGTATACAGACCAGTTTTCTTATCTGTACA
Organism: Acrochordus granulatus; assembly: GCA_032468055.1. Classification (NCBI taxonomy): domain Eukaryota; kingdom Metazoa; phylum Chordata; class Lepidosauria; order Squamata; family Acrochordidae; genus Acrochordus; species Acrochordus granulatus. The sequence continues at coordinate 36,958 of JANHZU010005888.1, read as the reverse complement.
CATTCCTGCAAAGCAACCCCATTCATACAAGAACATTATCAGATAAATGCAAGACATGTTTCCAGAAAAATCCGGTGAGCAAAATATCAACAAGAGAAGCAGACACACATTTAAGTTTGCTTTTCCTCTTACAAGTGTAGATACATGAATTGGTTTAGAGCAGTGCTTGGCCAGCACTTCAAACCACTTTTTCAGTAAATACTCCATTTGTTTTTACTCTTTTCTGAGGGGCATAATAATTGCCCAAAAGTGACTGACACACTTTCTACTCAGTCTGAAGACCAAAAGTTACACCAAAATTACCTAAGATAGCCACTTATGGGAGGAAGAAAGGTGGAGCCAGGAATGAAGCAGGAAATCAGTCTTGAATTGCTACGCACACTCAAGTGTCAGAACTCCAATCCCTCATGAGGACTGTTGAATCTTATCTTAGGAGTGCAGGTGTTCAACAGGCAGTTGGAGAAATTCTTGTAAACTAGGGACTGGAAATTTGATCGCGATATGGTTGTTAAGCAAGTCATCATAGGACAGGCCTGATTTTATAATAATTTTACCACTAAGTCGCTAAGCAAATCACATGGTTATTAAATGACTCATACTATTATTAAACGTATCTGATTTCCTTCATTGATTTTGCTTGTTGGAAGCTAGTTGGGAAGGTTGCAAATTGCTATCACAAGAATGGAGGATGCTGCAACTTATAAATGTGACCCAGTTGGCAAATGCCCAAATTCTGATCACGTGATTGCGGGGGTGATGCTGCAGTCATAACTTTGAGGATGGGTTGTAAGTCACTTTTTTCAGGGCCAATGTAACTTTGAACCATCATTAAATGAATGTCGTAAGTTGAGAATTACCTATATGTCTATATGAATATCTATAGTATATCTGTATATCTCACCTAAAGAATTGGACAGATTCCTGTGGAACACCATACAGTGCCAAATTGTAGCTATTTTCAGCACCTTCTGGATATAACCTAACAACAGGATTGGAACCACAACATTATATAACCTTGACGATGCAATCCCACTAGGCTGCAACTATAATTAACATTTGTAAGAGAACCAATAATGCTGTACTCTCTGAATCCATTTCCCATAAAAGTTATCTACCAAAATTTCCAAAACAGTCTTAGTTTCATAGCCTGTCTAAAAGCCAAACTGGTTCAAATAATCAGTATTAGCTGATGTTTTTACAGTAGTTGAAACTTCATACCCTTTTAATCCCTTAGGAGGTCAAGGATAGTATATTGGAAACTGTGAAAGGAGAAGAAAATACCATTTCAGAGTTGGTGCACAACTCAAGCTGTACAAAACCTTAGAAAGATGTCCTAATACAAATTAGAAAAGTTAATACTCAAAGAGGAATCAAGAATGTTTTGCCTGAGCATCACAACTTGAAATCTACTCCTCTGCATATCTAAGATATTAATATTTTTCTTTAGCCATCAGCAAAAACGTCTATGAAGGGCCTACATCACAAAATCGATTATGCCAGCTGAGCTTCTGTCTATTCCCTTAGATCCCAAATTACTCATTACTTTAGGACTGCCATCAATAGTTTAGGAAACCAACCACATAAACACACACACACACCCTGCCAACCACACTACCTGTTTGGCTTGTTTCCAAGAATCTTCCCACTGTTTTATCGTGCTGTTAGCTTCATCTAATTCTTGCCGCAACCTGGCCAGCTCAGCAGCACCTGGACCTGACAGAAATGCAGGTGAAGTACTGGGTGAAAAACTTCCTGAAGCAAAATGCTCCCATATGCTGCTGTTCATTCCATTTAAACCTGTTTCATGTGGAGACAAGAAAAACATGTTATCTCACATTTCTTTTTCTTCTCCCAAACCATTTTTGAAAACTAGAATAAAATACTGCCAT
>JANHZU010005888.1:23706-35045 GCA_032468055.1 Acrochordus granulatus | reverse complement strand
CTGGGCAATGCTGCATCTGAAAATTACGGGGAGGGATATGCATGCATTAGTATTGTCAGTCTGCCATTTCAGCTTTCAGAAAAAGAATGGCCGCTAACAATCTTGTGCCAACAATGCCCAGAAGCACTTTCGTCGTACACTCAGTCCATAAATATAGTGTAAATAGATCCAGGATGCATTACCCAGTGCAGATTCACACAGAGTATATGAAGAACAAATATACCATGAACTCTCGGTAAAGGGTTAGGCTTCAAGTAACAGGAATTAGCACACAGATGCTTAAGAACAAAATGAAACAGTCATCTATTATTTCATACTTTATTTGTTAATATCATTAGGACCAAATTTGATGCCATATTAAATCTGATATCTTTAGAAGTCTGGCATGACCGAAGCCTGCCCTGATGTTCCTTGGTCATTCCTGATTCTTGCTAGCGGGAACAGTTAAAGATATCCACTATTCCATTAAATGCCAACTGAAAATTCTGGCTTGTTTAGTTCTAAAGAAGCCATAATTATAACCTACAGCAAACTATGATTTATAACTCTGTCTTACTAAGAAAGAAAGAGACTTCGGTTCACACATTAAAGAAATGACAAATGGAAGAATTTGAGTTTCTTTAGATGCTTTTATGGGCAGAAGCCAAGCTAAAGTAGTAAACATCAGCATAAAGCTAGTTCATGATGCAGCCAGAATTCTAACAAATTTGAATCTGAATATGTGTTGGCACTCCTCCAATTTTTCCCTACCCATTTAAATTTGAAAATATACTCTTCTCTCCTTAGTATTACATCTACTGTATCGCAAAATCTTCCTTTTCAGTTCAAATACTCATTTGTTAACAGACCAAAGTTCCATTTGGGCATTTCATGTAATAATTAAAATAGAATATATTAATCTACAACAATGTTATTTTTATTATATTGTTATTCAGCATCAGTCAATTTAAATAATGCCTGCAACTGGATCCTCAAATGTTAATTTGAAAAATTTCATCACAGCCAACCAATGTGCTTATACATAAGGCACTGAAATAAGGCACAGAATCTGATATTAAGAGAAAAATATACTACATATTATAGTATTCTAAAAATTTAAAGCGTGACTGGATTGGCTAACTTGTTCTGCTGAGTGAATATTTGGATGACAACATTTTGTTCTAGAAAATTATATGAAGTAGCCATCTAATCTACTCCATTTAAGTCACAACATATTACTATTCCAAACCTGGTGGTGATAAATATTCTACTGCTTTCTGCCAGAGATCATAAAAAAATGAAAAGTTGTGATTAAAATGTTTAGTTTTAGAAAATAAGGGTGATCCAGAAAGTATGCAGAAGAACAGAGACTCCTTTCTCTAAAAAGGAAAAATTTACTTCTTACCAAACATTTGCTCAGATAAGGAAAGATGCAGTAAATAAATAAGTAGACAAATATTTGTAATGACTGCTCTAAGTATCATATAACATTTTTTCACACTGAATTTAAATTATAGCAATATTAAGCTACACTATAAAAAGCATGGCTATAGTCTTGAAATAAAATTGACCACAACAGAACTGCCAAATCCAAGGCACACAATATTGCAGAAGAACCCAAAGCATAAAGAAATATGCTTATAACAAAATTTATTTCTTAAAATTCTACATTTTTTAGGTCGTTCATAATGTTGATTTGCTATCATGTTACTGCTGACACTGTTTTTGTAAGCATGAAAGCTGTTTTATGTTTTTGGCAGGAACAAAAATTTCTAGAGAAAATTACTCACTAAAAGTAATATTTTCCTCTCTCCATTGGCATTATTCAGCCACTTATATGAGATGCCCTTCACAGTGCAATCCTATGCATGTCCACTTAGAAGACAATTCCACTACATTCAATAGGATGTAATAAGAATTGCTCATATGTTCATTGCTGTATGTATGTGATAAAGGGCAGTGCAAACAAAGTACAGATATGTGAATACGTGCACTCTTTTATGAGGAAAACAAATCTTCTGGGAACTGGATATAATAATGCCCTCACAGCAAAAAAATTAATCCAGTTGTATTCCTTTATAAGGAATCCTGGGAAATGAATGTCTGAGTACTGATTTTAGCACAACATATTTGTTTAAGACTTCAAACATATCCCCTACTTTTTGTCTTTAAAAAATGTCAGTGGGGATACATCTGTCTATTCTGTAATCACTTCTTAAAATCTGTTTGTTCTGCCATCCCTCGTTACTAAAGCGTGTAAATTGTACAGCTGAGAAGTGTTACAATACATGGAGCATGAGTTTGTACAAAGTGAATGATTACAGATGGGTCAGACGTGTATGACTGAACATATGGAAACATACTACTGATTTTAAGGTCTTCCCCCTGCCCCTATCCCCAAAACAACACTCCTGCCTTATGCCTTTATCAATCTTTAATTTTTAGTCAATTCTTAATCTTTAATTTATATATCTTACCTTTTGTGGAATAGAAAATTGTTATGCTGTACAAACATACAGAACATTGAGTAAATATTGGTTTGAATGCAGATATAAAACACTATCTGATTTAGTAAACCAACTGAAACCAGTAAGATATCCACAACTCCCTGGAGGTTTGTTGATTTCAGTGAATCTGCTCCTAGCATGACTATATCTGAGTCTGATCAGTTAAACATAATTAAAAAGACATAGTTTCCATCAAATCAGTCTCAATTCCTAGTGATTATATGGCTATGCTATGTTGTCTTCTTGGTAACAAAAAGAACTAGTTTGCCACTATTTTCTTCTGGAATGCTTCTTCAGTAGTATATATTATAGACATAGTATGTATAGTATAAACAGAAGCAGTACATTGCTCACATTTGCAAAGTGCACTATTATTAGTATTTCCTTCATTAAACAGAAAATGTGTCCCAAGGTTTCATTTTAATGCCAGAGTTCAATGCTAGAACATCTGATCAAATAATGAATGCTTCTAAGCTTATTGATGTAAAGTTAACACAAAAAATAATGTAGACATTGCTTTAAAATTAACATATAAAGAAAAATACTTTGTTCAGGTGCCCTCAGTATATTTATTTACAGAATCATATTTGTGGGTGAAAGCAATGTAGATATGACAAGTGCATTCTAAGTGAAATAAAAGCTAACAGCTAATGATGTTTCATATTTGTACAGTCTTTACAAATTGTTAGTATACATATTGGTAACCAATTTCACCCTGTTTGGAACTCACCAACTGTACGTAACTACAGATCTTCCTATGGGATTCAAACCCTCAGTTGGCAGCTGAACTATGGAGTTCATGGGAATTGAACTGCTCTTCACTTAGTTACTGAACTTTTATCTTCAGACTATTTGATGGGTCTACTTGTACATTTTAAATTTAACTTGCTACAATACTACTAATCTGAAATCACCTCTCTTCAAACTACATCAGATCAAGTTCAAAGGTTCAGCCTTTCTTCTGAATCCATGCACAACTAGTAATTATCCTTTGTTATTAGTCTTCTGAGGTACTAAATTTATTTGATTCATTCTTTGCCTGCAGCATATTCCTGTTCAAAGAGTTAAATCCTTATAACAAATCTTAGGTCTAGTGAATCTTTTCTTATTTTATGGGCACTGGGCAATACATTATGTTAGATGGCAACAAAAATGAAAGCTAATAAAAAAGGAAAATACTCACATGGCATAGACAGGTATGTGAACATGTTAACGTACATACTCTCATGCTTACATTGGGCATTTACCTAATGATCCATGAGAAGCTGATGTCCCCAGGAAAGTATTTTCTGATTGGCTTAAGTGTCCCTGGGACTGATGGAGGAAATGCGATGATAAGCTGACCGGTGGAGAAGGAGAGGCAGAGTGAAAGGAGGCAGAACTTCCAAGGGACCCAGGGATATTTACAGGAGCAGAACTTTGCAGCAAACTCCCACCTGGACAAAGAACACACAGAAAGTATGGGAATGTAGAAGCTATGAGTTATGAGTGGAAGCACAGCACAGGAATTTGAACAGCAGGTGTTTGCTTCACTCTCTGCACCAGTAAAAGGATGGGTGAATCCAGAATATTCCTCTAATCTACACCTTGCTATACCTTCAGAACTGGTATTATGGGAATTATTATGGCCAAGGAAGGTTAAAAAGTAAACTATTAAATGTTAGCTGCAAAACACTGGGAGCCAGGGTTAGGGTTAGAGTTAAGAGTCATCAGTTCTCCATTATGCAAAGGACAACTTATAACCTAAGGGATATTTAGGTAACTGATTTTCAATTCTTGTAGCTCCACAATAACACTATTTATATACATGTTTAAATTAGTTTTTGTTATCCCCATTATTTGCTAGTGAAAGAGACTACATTTTTATGACAACTAAAGTATCTAGTAATGATTATATATAATTAAAATGTAACTATGATTTACAATTCTTTTAAGAGGAACAGGAAAATACACATTCATCAAATCACCTGATTAAGGAGTACTTAATTTTTCAAGGTCAGTCATTTGAATTAAATGGCATTTCCAAATTATATAGATCATGCCAAAGATATTCTTGTAAGCCAAGCTTCCTACCACATATTAAGGATAAAAGTTTGTTCTTAATTGTCATTTAAGAAACAGCAAATGGGACAAAAGTCAGTATTCAGGGACTATGCCAAAGAAGAAATGGAGCTAATAATAAGCTTAATTTCTACATGCAGATACACATTCATGAGATGTTCTAGCAGAAGAGACCAGTAAACTGGCAGCACAACGTTTATTGATGCTTGATTTACAGGAAAGGGAGCAGGTAAATCACCTTCCCATTTGACTAGAGGAGTCCCAGCTGCATAGCACAGTAAAGAAACCACACTCACTAGCCTACAAAAGAATTGCAAGAATAATTCTTCCTCAGTTTATTAACGTTTGAAAGCACATAGTACTGCCTGTGAAAGGTTCAAAATTAAAGGGATTCCTATGTGGCACAGAACTTGCCATCCTTTTTTCAACCTGAAACAGTTGCAATGGTAGATCAACCAAGTTCTTCTAGCTTAAGTCTACAAGGCTGTGGTATATTGAGCTGGCTTGCAATGACAATAACGTTTTCTTATAATCTGAAGAACCAATTTCTCACTCATATATATGAGGATAAAGAAGATAGTGCTTATGGGAACAAGATCTAAATGTAAAGGAAAAACAGCACTGGAGCTATATTCTCCTACGTTCACTTCCAAACTGATCTTAGTCCAAATCAACATGGGCATAGTATCTCTGCTGAATTTTCATGCTGAATATTACTCCTCAAAGTAGAACCAGTTTTTGAGAAAGCAGACCTGAACACTTACTGGGTACATCGTAGGTTAATTCTAATTTGCAAAGCTCCTCAAATCTGAAGCAACAACACTAAAGGATAGGATATGCTGAAATAAAACTGTGTGTTGATGAAAGACAGTTGAAAATTGTTTTGCAATGGAATAACATCTGATACCAAGTGGTTTAAGCTAACAGATGTGCCTTAAAAAACCAACAGTGTAATGGCAGCAGTGTGCCAGGCACTTATCAATTTGCACACAGTTTCAATTCACAAAGAACACTTTTGTCTATTACTAATGGGATTTGTACAATGAGAATATAGCAAGGTTGCAAGAACTAGTCACCTGAAAATCAGACATGGGGCAAAAAAAAGGACACTGGTTTGAAATGACCACATACAAGGGATGAGATACACAAGCGGTAGTTTGTCAATGTGTGGCGACATGCCTTGCCATGATCCTGTGACAGCAGAACAGTGATACCAATCCAATTTGTTTCCTATTATTTAAAACCGATTTTTTTCCTCTTCCATGATAGTCTTGTGTCAGAATTTTGTGAACATGTTTAGTGTGCCACTGTTAAGTATTGTAAAGCAAAATAAACCATGCCTATTTTGTAAACATAATTGGGACATCAGAAACCAGTGAAAGATATTTCCAATTTGCTAACCAATGAGGGTCCTTTGGCTCTAAGGTCTCCCATTGGCTGATAACCAGTATGTCATGTAAAAGTTGGTTCTGAGAGCTTGTTAGGCGGCTTCAGCCAGCTGATGGGGCAAACCCTGCTTGGCAGAAGATCAAAGAAAGCTCTGTTGCTTTCATGTACCTATCATGATGCCACTCGTGTGGGGCACCGAGCTGCTGTCAAATGTCTTCTCCAGGGCAGCCACTCCGAATTCGTTCAGGTCCAGGTCATCCAAGGCAGACTCTGCCAGACAGAGGCACCAATTATATATTAAAAAAGGACCAACAACTTCAAGGGAAAGGGAAGTCCAAAGAGTTCACATAGAGATGTCACTGCTCTGGACTGGGGAATCTACAATGCAAGGCTGCCATTAGTTGTTCAAATGATCCAGCTTTCAATCTATTGCCTGATCTGAACCCTAGGTCTTTCAGTATCAGGCTGATCCCATAGACTGACATTGGAAATAACAGCAATGCAAAACAGATCTCTCTGCACACCTGCTGTACAGCTTGACCTTGGGTAGAAGTACATCCAGGGCTGGCTTTAATAACAGGTGCCCGTCCCAGTCACCTGGCAACCTAGGTGTCCATGATGCATAGTGATTGGAACCTCCTATATTTAGGAATTCCACTGTGGAGAGCAACTTGGATTGCAATTAATGACAGAGGAGATAATAGGAATGAGGTGCAAGTATGGTGGTGGAAAGAAGGGTAGTGTGTATGGAGGTAATAGAAGAGGTTGTGTGTATGAGGGGGAGAGGGAAATGAATTAGCATATCCTATGAAACAGGCTATAGCTAGCAGTGGCCCAATATTGAGCCAGCAATGTAGCACGGACACTGCCAGTTGGGAATGAGATGGAGCATACCTGCACAGGATCATCCCTGGGGGTATTCCTAGCCAATATACTATGTCTGTCAAATGTTGTCTCATAAAGCATAGCATGGGTTGTGCTACATTCATGACATTCTTGCTGTTTCATAAATGTAAGACTATAAAAAGTTAATAAACAATTTTAGATATTGAAAATGGATGTTCCCCTCACCCTCTTGCATAGTTGATATTCAGTTTTAAAATACTGCCTGAAAGGTTATTTCTTGAGCATTTAGAAAAGGATTTCTTCAGCAATTCCCTATTAGAAAATGTAAGAAATCCCTATCTAGAATTAAGAAACATTTCCCTCCCCCAACCAGATCCTCCACTAGTGTTTTAATTTAGTGGCAACAGTTGTCTCTTTTCTTTGTATCATTCCAGGCCTGTAACAGAATATTAACAGTTAATAAAAACGTTAATAAGTCACCTGGAGAATAAGAGACGAGTATCAACCAAAGCTACATATCAATAATAATGTCAGTCAGTTGCAAAAGGCAGCTTTACTTGGAACAGCATGCACCCTGTGACAATACCTATATTATTAAACAACAGCTTTCACCTATCCCAGGTTCCTGGAAAGGACTCAACGGACAAAATGCCAAATCCAGGCTAAACATCTGGCTGTGTGACCAACCACAAAAAAAAAATTAAAAAAGAAAGAAATGCCCATCCTTGTACAATCTGCACTCTTACTCTTCTTGGGAAGTCTAGAAATTTAAATATGGTAACATATTTAAAATCCTTAAACAGAAATGTAAATAAAATCTTTCAAAAATCTTTTATTGGAGACTTTTTCATTACTAGTATAAATGGAACTGCTTCATCTTTCTAATATTTATAAAACAGCTGCTCAGTAACAGATTATACATGTCACATGACTGAACTTTTAGTGGATTGGCCCATGACAGTGCCACACTGAGGCAATTTGGTGACTTTATGAGTTTAGGAAGTATAGGATAAATGAAAAACATCAAACAAGATCTACACACACACACACACATACACAAACACAGAGATTTAGGAGCAATCATGATCTTCCATTAACCATCCTGCCAATTTGTCTGCTCTAGCAAAAACAGCAGAGCATGTCACAATCCAATACGTTTATTGTGGTATAAAAAATTATACCACAATAAATTTATTAGCCTTTAAGAAGCTAAAGGACTTTGCCATATTTTTACAGAATTCAGCTATGGGAGCTCTTATTTATTTCATAGATTAGTTATGAAATATGAAAAAGATCATATTAAAGATAAATCATTAGCCAAATTACATAGCAATAAAACATAGGTTTCTACTGTAAGTGCTCTAAATAAAGCAACCAAAGGCTGCCCATCCATATATTCTACTTCTGGATTCCCTGCACTATCAGTCAATGTGCATAGACAGTATTACCTATCACGGACTCCACAGTGTCGCTGGTTGGGTAGAAAGGAAGGGCATTAGCATTCATGCCTGGTACACTGCTAGTGCCTGCTGGGCTTGGTGGTGTTGCTGCCAAACTAGAAGTAATACTAGAGGAGATGCTAGATGTCAGTGGGCTGCCAACTGGAAGAATCCCTAATATATCCTGAAAGAGGAAAATACATTCATGCACTGAATTATTCATTCTAATGACGCAACTGAATAAACCTATTCAGAGAGAAGTAATAGTACACTTGTCATAAATAGAAGCATTTCTTCTTAACATTTATATCCCACCCTTCAATCCTAAGATATACTTAAAGCAACTTATTGGTTCTTAGCATCTTACACAACACAACGAAAGAAAAGCGTTTGAGACTGTTTTAGAACACTTCATATATATTATCAGCTTCATCACAAGATGTTCACTCTGTGTAATCTTGCCATTCAAAATTCAAGAGAGACCCAAAATAAAAAAGTTTTATAAACTGCAATGAACCCCTTTAATAATCTATCTAGCCCAAGTAGTATTCAAAAATTCTAACTTCATCTTGTTTTTATATACTCCACTTTAAATAGTCTGCATTATTTGAAGATAAGAACCTAGATGGATTCTGAAACACTTAGGAAAATATCATCTTCCTTTCAACTCCAATTAGCCTCCACAGATCAAGCTGGACTATACATATGAGAGTATATGAACTCCTAGGAATTAAGTAGCATCCTTTGGAGGAACATACCTGCTTGGGTTGTAACAGAGGTTGTTCCTGGGTTCTATGTTCCATGGAATGGGATTTGATTTTTGCTTGCTGCAATAATTAGAAGGAAAACAAACAGAGATAATACATCTTCTGACATTGACAATTTCTTGAGATTTTTACAGAACCTCTCTCTTATTTGGCTGCTTTCCGTAACATTAGGTTCTACAAAAGAAACAGCCAGAGTGCTCCATGATAAGGGACTTTTGGAACTAGCAATTGGAAGATATTGTACCAGTATTTTCTCTTTGCTTTAACATCTACTTTTTAAAAATTAAAAGAGAGGGGATAAATGTTAAGGAAATAGGATAATAAGGTGAAGACAGTGTTGTATGGCTACTTTAAAAAGTTCTGTAAAACAGGGGGAAAATCTGGGCAATAAAAATAGCAACTTTAAACTTCATTATCTTAATCTATGCAATTGGGTTGGAGTAGCCAGGATGATTTTTCTCTATGTATAGTGTAATCTCTGAGATACAAATTCCTTTAGGAATAGTATGACTTACTTCAAAGTGAACAGGAAGTTTCTCTGTATTACTACTATATTATCACTGAAATTGATAATAATAGGATAACTGTTAAAGAAAAAAGATCCACTTGTGAAAAAAATTAACAGGAAACATTGAGTCATTATTATAACTTAACTGATAATTTGATATGTTGTCAACAGAGGTGAAAGAGGATTTGCCTTGAGCATCAGAGCTTTGAGTCTGGATTTGGACCTGGATTCTTGCACTAATTAAATCATCTCAACAGAATCTTTTGGTGTAGATTCTGCTGAAAGAGAGGGACTGATTCCAAATCAACTACTGAGCTCCAGCAGTGAAGGGAGAATCTGAACCCAAGTCTTTACACAGCCTAGTCTGACTCCTTAACTATTATATCTATATTCTGTATTAGTAAATATATAATTGCGCCTTCATGGATCACTGCTTTGTCATGGCGATGGGACTTGTGTAACTCAATGAAACTATGAGCTATGCCATGCAAGGCCATTCAGGAAGGACAGGTCATTGTGGAGAGTTCAGACAAAACGTGATCCACTGGAGAAGCAAATGACAACCTACTCCAGTATCCTTGTCAAGAAAACCCCATGGACAGTATCAAAAAGCTAAAAGATATGATGCTGGAAGATGAGCTCCTCAGGTCAGAAGGTGTCCCTTATGGTATAGGGGAAGAGTGGAGGGCAATTATAAGTAGCTCCAAAAAGAATGAAGTGGCTGAGCCAAAGCCGAAAAGATTCTCAGCTGTGGATGTGCCTGGTGGAGAAAGAAAAGCCCAATCTGAAAAGAACAATATTGCATAGAAACCTGGAACGTAAGATCTATGAATCAAGGTAAGCTGGATTACATGAGATGGCAAGACTGAACATTGACATCTTGGGAATCAGTGAAGTAAAATGGATGAGACTGGGCAAATTTAATTCAGATGACCACTATATCTACTACTGTGGACAAGAATCCCTTAGAAGAAATGAAGTAGCCATCATAGTCAATAAAAGAGTAAGAAAAGCAGTACTGGGGTACAATATCAAAAATGACAGAATGATCTTGGTTCGAATCCAAGGCAAACCATTCAACATTGTAGTAATCCAAGTCTGTGCCCCAACCACTGATGCCAAAGAGGCTGAAGTTGACCAGTTCTATGAAAGCCTATAACACCTTCTCAAACTCACACCAAAAAAAATGTCCTTTTCATCATAGGGCATTGGAATGTTAAAATAGGAAGTCCAAAGATAACCAGAATAGCAGGCAATTTTGGCTTTGGAGTACAAAATTAAGTAGGACAAAAGGTAATAGAGTTTTGTCAAGAGAACATGCTGGTCATAACAAACTCAAGAGGTGTCCCTACATATAAACATTATCAGATGGTCAACACTGAAATCAAATTGATTATATTCTTTGTAGCCAAAGATGGCAAAGTTCTATATAGTCAGTATAGAGTTGACTGTGGCTCAGATCATGAGCTGCTTATTGCAATTTAATTTAATTTAGGCTTAAATTGAAGAAAAGAGGGAAAACTACTAGGGCATTCAGGTATGACCTTAATGATATCCCTTATGAATATACAGTGGAGGTGATGAATAGACTTAAGGGAAAAATAAATTCAAGAAAGCAAAGTGGCTGTCTGATGAGGCTTTACAAATAGCTGAGGAAAGGAGAAAAGTGAAATGCAAGGGAGAAAGGGAAAGATATAACCAAATGAATGCAGATTTTAAGAAAACATCAAAAAGAGATAAGAAGGCCTTCTTTAATGAACAGTGCAAAGAAATAGAGGAAAACAACAGACTGGGAAAGATTAGAGATCTCTTCAAAAAAACTGGAGATATCAAGGGAAGGTTT
>JANHZU010005887.1:18750-37998 GCA_032468055.1 Acrochordus granulatus | reverse complement strand
GGCAATGATACTGGAGTGGGTTTCCATTTCCTTCTCCAGTGGAGTCCTACAACCCATTTTTCACTAGATGTCTAGGAACCCCATCAACATTTAGTGTGGTCCTTGTTAACCTGGGAGATGACTGAGCCAGTATGGATTTCTGTAAATTACTTCTCATACTTTTATGGGAGGGAGACACTCTTTGTCTGGCTCCTCTGATAAGATCTATCCAGTATGGATGAACCTCTGCCATAACTCATCTTCTTCGGAGCACACAAGCCCCCCAACCACAGCAAGGTAGTGCCTCACTAGGGGGCCTCAGTACCATAGTTCTAAACGATCTGACAGCTACTTAATATATACTACCTTTATTTTTAAATCATTTTTATTCTTTTGTCATAACGATATATTGCTAGAACCTGGGGTTCTCATAAAGACAAACTTGAGTCTGGATCACTGACGTTGTAGATATAACTGGTAGCATAAAATAATAATATTCACAACAAGAGGAGTACTGCATGTTCAGCCAAATATCTTGTCATAAATTATTAACAGTTACAGTTTCTATGTAATTTATTCATCAAATTTATATGCCACCGAACTCAGAAACAACTAATATCAGGAGGATGGTTCTACTGTGCAGAACTGTGCACATGTCAGCATAGGGATTCTATGATATATACATAAACACACACATACATAACACTCAATGCCTTGTGATTATAGGATCCAATGTGCTAATAAAGACAGCAAGTATGCTTCAAACTATATACCAGTAAATATTTCCTTTATGTAGGGATTATTTGTGCAGGAAATGAAATACAAAGAGTATTTCCTGGGTATAATTGTAGAAATAACTGACCTTCACAACTTTAGGAATGAGGACTTGTGAAATAAAATCAGCATACTCTGGTATGGGAAGACGACTAATGGAAAGTAAATTCAGATTAGAAAACTATATAGCGCTTTATTAAAGCTGCTTGATAGCACTGTGATTTTCATCAACAACTTTTAAATTTCTGACCTATTTCACTTGCAGAAAGTGTCCCCATTATTAGGACCTAAATTAAGAATGTTACTGTGGTTAAGGTTACACAGATTATTTATCTGTGATTAGGAATGTTAGAATAGGCCAAAATTATACAGTTACCCTTAATCTAGGACAAAAGACATAATGATCTTTCAACTTCATTTCAGAAGTACTGTGCCCAGAAAACATCTATGAGTCTTGGGGTTCTCAGTCTAGTCTTAGCCCAGTCATTTCACTTACTGTATTGTATAATGTACACAGCCCTTCTTCTTGCCCTCACCTCATTCCAACCTGAACCCCTTGTCCTTCCAGTTCTGAAAGCTGCCAGGGACTGTCGTTTCATCCTCCTATGGCTACTCTCCATTTATGTTTTTCATTTTTAATAACTGTTGAGCAAAAAGCAGAGAAACGCCACTGAAAACAGCAAAAACTGCAAGCTGCACAGCAGCCATTCCGAACCCCGGAAAGTTATTTTGCCACCCTAAAGAGCAGGAAGTTCACATTAAATAAAAAACGACCCCCTGCATCCTCTTCAGATCCTGATTTGTAACTTTCACTGATTTTACCAATGTGCCCTAATCCTGTTCTTCTCCGGGGGACTTGAATGTCTCGCCTTGCCCTTCGTTCGCCTTGTAAAAGCATCGTCCTAACCAGTCCCCCAGTGAGGCTGGGGAGAAACAGAAGAAAGGGAGGCTAACGCGGGAGATCGAGGAAAAGGCGTCCATTCTCTGCTCCGGCTTCCAGAAGAACATCATTACGGGTGCCTGCCTGCCTGCCATCCATCCATCCTCCCTCAGGAATGGGAAAAGAGGGAGGGGCCGGCCAAGGCGGGCATCATTATGGGCGGCTTGCTTGCTTCCTTCCATCCATCCATCCTCCCTCAGGAACGGGAAAAGAGGGAGAGCGGGCCAAGGCGGGCGCTCGCGCTCTCCGCCGTCCCCGCCAAAACACCTACCGTCATCTCCTTGGCAGCCGCCGCCACAGAGATGGGCTGCAGCCCCCGGCCGTGGCTCGGCGTCTCCGCGTCTCCTCGCTCCCTCCGGCTGCCGAGCCCCAGCGCGGGGAGAGACTGGCGGGGTCGGCGGTCGTAATAATGGCAGAAGGCGAGCCAAGCGAGCGCCCCGCCGGCAGCCCCCGCGGCTGCGATGGTCAGCCCGCTCGGAGTCCCCTCGCGGCCGGCGCCGGCCGTCTTCAGGCTCCACAGTGGCCGGCGGGGGGCCACCTCTGGTGAGAGGCGACAGCAACGCCATCCTAAGAAACCTCGCAGCGCCGCCATAGAGCCAGCCGCGCGGAGCGACAGAACGAACGAAGGTGCCGAAGCGGCCACGGCAGCCGCCGCGGCGAAACCTCGCGAGAGCTCAGCGACCTGCCAAGCGCGAGATGAAGGACTCTGCCTTCCAAATGCCGCCTACCCCTCCCTCCGTCCGTCCGTCCGTCCGTCCGTGCGGCTGGCTGGCTGTCCGTCAGCCCCGCTGGCTCCTTATGTGGGGGCTTCCCGGTCCTGACGGATCCGGATTGCCGAGGCTAACGACGCCCTTCTTTGCCGGCCGGCCCCTCCAGGCGCTAAGAGCCGCGCGCTCCTAGTAATTGCGCCTTCCTTTGCCCTGCACACGTCGAGCTAACGAAAGCCTCAGCATCACTCGGCTAGTCCAGCTCCGCCGCCGAATATTCTGGCCGAGAATGGCCCTGCTTATAGAGAAAACCGATGTCCCGCCTCTGCTACCAATCTGCAATGCGATAAAATTAAGAATAACGAAAGGCCGAGTCTCGGGTCTGCCCCCGTAGCCGGAGTTGGAGAGGAGAAGACTTCGGCAGGCTGAACTTGCCCGCGATGTTTCGTCTTCTGAAATTCTCTCCTGGACCTATAGAAACGCGGTTCTCTTTGACTCCTGGCCCGAAAGAGAACCAGTTCGGTGCAGTGGTTAAAGCCTCGGGCTGGAAACCAGGAAACTCGGTTCTAGTATAAAAGGCAGTTGAGTGGCCTTGGACCAGTCACTTTCTCTCAGCCCTAGGAAGAAAACAAGGACTAACCACTTCTGAGATGTTGCCAAAAGAAAAAACCTGCAGGGTCTGATCCAGACCATTTCCAGGGGTCAACACAGATTAAATCCTCTGCCCCCCCAGAAAAAAAGTAAAAGCCAGATGCTTCTAGGATAAGTGGTGGGGATCATTCTGCCAGCAAATGTTCTTGAAAGCTATGTTTTCCCCAGTGGAGAAATTCTATTTAGATGTAATAGTGAAGAGCTATGGGAAGAATTTTTTTTTGTAAATTGGTCCAGTTTGTTTTAAACAGCCATCTCACAACTGTGTATCAATGGATGGGCCCTGGTTCAACTGCTGCTTTGGGGTTCTTTTCCTAATCCTTTTCTGACATGCAGATACAAGGCTGCATTGTTTTACAACCTAATCCAATGTATATTTAAGATGTAAAATATTTGTTTATTTAGCAAATGTATATTTAGATCATGTGCTAACAATTCAAGGATTATTATCACTATTATATGAGGCGCGATGGTGCAAGCGGTTAAGAGCTCAGCTTGCTGGCTGGAAAGTGGGTGGCCTGAGTTTAACACCCGGCGTTGCTGTGCAGCAGGGTGAGCTCCTGCTATTCTGCCTCAGCTCTCCCGCTAACCTAGCAGTTTGAAAGCACGCAAGTGCGAGTAGATAAATAGGTACCACCTTTTCTGGTGGGAAAGGTAACAGTGTCCATGCGCCTTTGGTATCTAGGCATACCAGCCACATGATCACAGAAGCATCCTCAGATGAACACTGGTTCTTCAGCTTGGAAACGGGATGAGCACCACACCCTAGAGTCGGTCATGACTGGCAGGGTAATCTTTTATCACTATTATATTTTTATCCCAAATTTTTCTATATAACTCAAAATGGCAAAATACCAAATACTCCTAACTTTTCTTTTCTTTACAACCACAACCCTATGAGGACTGGTCTAAAAGCACCCAGTTGGCTTTTCATGCCTAAGGAGAGCCTAGAACTCAGTCTTAACTTAAGCCAGCAAGTTGATTGCTACCTCATTCCTTTCCACATGTAATTGAGAAAGTCTCCTGGATAAGAGATGAAATTTTTTCCAATTATATCAAATAATGAAAGTCCAGTTGCCTTTTTTGAGAATTGTTTTGCATATTTTTTGATTAATTAATGAGAATATACATAGACATTTAGTGTGATTGGACAACAAACATTTATTTTCATTTTTAACCACAGTACTTCTGATTTGCAATTACATCAATTATCAGTATGTGTATAGAAATGCAGGATTTATTTGATTCTGTTATTAATAGTACAAATATGTTTCACCTGCGCATGTTAGGCTGGCCTGTACTTATGGGTCATTTGGTAACACCTGTAGAAGGTTTTTTTTTCGAAAAAAATACTGTGATGGCTGAAAGTCACTTTGTTGTTACCATTTGCCACTTCAAATAGGATGGAGAATAGTTGTGAACTGGAATTCAAACCTATGATCAATGGTGCTCCAGAAGTGTGCTATAATCAATTGTTTTTGTTTTATTAATAAATATTTAAAATAGAAAAATAGTCACAGCACTTATATATATAATAACCATATATTTTGAATCCTTGTGAATTTTCTTAACTATATCTTTTTTCTGTTTTATATTGTATACATTATAAATTACAAAAACAATACTCAGAATTAACTCCTACATGAAATCTGCATTGGGCACTTCCAAATGCATATGAATCAAATATATCTTTCTTTCAAGTTGGATTTCTTCATATGAAGTTAATCACTTTATAATAGGACCTGCAGGCTAATTTTTTGTTTAACAGAAGAAAGCACATCTGCAACTACTTATGCATTAGTGTTAAGATTTTTTTCATCAAGATGTTTGCTGAAGAATAAAGTTCATTTTAATCAGACAATAATTCAGCTTGTTTGAAGATAACACTATCAACATTTTCAGCTTATTGACTGCAATCCAGCAAGGAAATGTTTTATCATTTTCAGGGAATTTCTGAGAATCTATTTTAAAATATTCCTACAGGTAGATCTCAACTTACAATAATTCGGTTACCAACCATTCAATGTTACAAAAGCATTAAAAAAGGGACTTCCGACAGTCCTTGCATTTATGACCACTGCAGCATCCTCATGTACATGTGATCAACATTAATGTGCTTGACAACCAGCAATGGATTTATGATGGTTGCAGTATCCTGTGGTCATGTGATGCCATTTGTGACATTACCAGCCAGCTTCCAAAAAGCAAAGTTAATGGGAAAGCTAGATTCACTTAACAATTGCATGATTCACTTAATAACTGCAGAAATTTGTTTGGTTGAAGTTTTTTAACCATCAGAAATACATGGTACATCATAAAAAAGACAAATAATTTTTGTCTGGCAAAAATAATTGTAAAATCAATCTATTTAATAACTGCCTTGCTTAGCAATAGAAATTCTGATTCCAACTGTACACATAAGTCAAAGAGTACTGTATAATATTAATATGATTAAATATATAGATATTGAAATATTGCAGCATTAAATTTATTTTTTTAAAAAATGGGGACTGTCTGATAAAAGTGGATAAAAATTTTGTAGGAGGTGTTATCAAGCACCTGGCAGATTATCCTGCTTGGCTGGATAAGTTATATTTAGCTGAATAGGCCACAAATTCTGTTAGCTTGTGTTATAGATGCATATGTTTTCTACTTTACCACAGATATACGTATGAAAGTGTTACTTTGATTTTGAGTCCTTGTGTAATATTTTTGATTGGAAGTGTTCACATAAGTTTTTTGGGAAAAAATGTGATAACATTAATATATTCTATCTAAAACAGATTGACTGAAAATAACTAGTTGGGCTGAATTTCTTTCTAACTATTGACATATTCCATTCAATAAGTGTGAAGAAAAAGATCCCACCAGAGGACTGGCTTGTTTTTCAACCTTTTCCCTATCTGACTAGATTAAGTTAGTAGGTAGAAATCAGAATGCCTTCTTCTCCCTCAAAGCCAGCTACAGATGTTAAGTGATTTTCAAAGAGCAGCTGCTTCAGGACTTGAAGCATTTTGCAGCTGTGGCTCACTTGAAGCTTACTTTGCAAATTCCATGTATTTTTGATGGTTAAAAAACTTCAAGGTGCAAAGAAAGGAAACACAGAATGGTCAGGGAAAATCAGATGAGTGTGCTTTAAATAGCTATTTCCTGCAGAATATACAGCTTCTGTAAGAGAGGAGTCCCACTTGACTTCTGTGGTCCAAGAGCCACCCATATCTTTTGTGAAAATAAGTTGTCCTGAACTGTGAGAGCATTCCAAAAATTGGCTTTTTGTGTTTCTTTAGCATGCTAATTTTCACTTTCAAATTAGGAACTCTTTTTCCATTATCCTTATGAAGTAAAGAGGGCCACCAAATCATTTTTGAGATTATATAGTTCTTAGACAGTATCTAGCTATCCAGTGCCTATACAAGCATAATAATTACTTGCATTGTGAGGTTTTTTTAAATGGACAAAAT
Source organism: Acrochordus granulatus (assembly GCA_032468055.1). Lineage (NCBI taxonomy): Eukaryota > Metazoa > Chordata > Lepidosauria > Squamata > Acrochordidae > Acrochordus > Acrochordus granulatus. Next base: position 31,486 of record JANHZU010005887.1, on the reverse strand, counting down.
TGTTTCACCTATATATTTGTTTAACACTACTGAAAATGTTCTAGGAAGTAAAAAGAAAATGATTAGATTGCAGGATATACTTAAAAGTAGAATAACGCGCTCTAAAATAACACTCTTTGAATATATTTAACTTTCCATAATAGCAATACAGGAGGAAGAAAAAAAAACTTTGGTGTTATCTTTTCCTGTCACATGATTAGAGCAAACAGCAAGGTGAAAAAACCTTATCATGTTTTTCATTGGTACTTGATAAAATGGCATAACTGCTTCCGAACTTCAACATGAAAGGTAGCGCTTGAAAGAAGTCAGTTTGTTTTGTATTTCACTTTTGCTGCTACTCTAAGCATCTTGATATTTAAGGACATTATATTGAGCTCGCAATTAATGCAATTGCCAGTTCTGTTTTTCTGAGATTTCATCAGTACTGATTAACTACCTATGGTTTTCCAACCGTTTATTATTCAATGGGAAAGACTAATTTGCCGATATCTGATGTATGCCAAAAATATGATTCAAGCTAAAAAGACCCCAATGTTTTCTGTGCTTAAGCTGTATGATTCATTTTTTTACATTGGTGTTTCAACCTAGTGCTTTCTACATATTTGAAAGTTCAATATGCATAGCAGTTTGACCTCAACACTAATTTGGTGGCAACCTTGATTGCAGTTGAGAAGCTTCAGTTGGAGCAGAACAGCTGTTTTGTTAGGCCTCTATTACACTAGTGTACTTGTGTTTCAGAAGTTGTTCAAACTCTGATACGTAAGCAAGATTCTCCAGTGTGTCTGTAAAATATTGCTCCCTTATCTTTATCCAACACAATCTTTGCATTTAACAAAAATGTCCTCTCAGTCGCACTATTAAATCTGGATACTAAGGTTATCTTGATACTGATGGTGATACTTAATCACTACAGAATAAGCACTCTCTGTTCTTCCCCGCAACTCTCTTCATAGATTGTTACTATGTAGTGGTGAAGGGGCTTGTGCACTCCAAAAATGCAAGGTGCTATATTGTTGGGAATCCTTACTCTTAGAAGGATCACCCATGGCAAACTGGTAATAGATGAAGAAGGGAACTAAAATATGATTCATTGAAAGAGGATTTGACAACCCACTTCAATATCCAAATGGATATTCACAGTCAGAATGATGTTGATGGATTTATTTTTTATTTAAATTTATGTGGCCACTCACATGACTCTGGATGACTAACTATCAGTTGAAGACAATAACAATAGAGACAGTTTAAGAGTAACAGATCATTCTTCAAGTGTCTCAGAAAACATAGCATCACAACATCAACAGCCTGGCCCAATACTTAGATAAAGAACAGTCTTCTGTGCCTTACCAAAGGCCAGAAAATGAAAAGTCTAGCTCTAACGTGTAACGACTGAAAGATAATTCAGCTGCTGACATATACACAGGTATAAGAAAAAGTTGATGCTACAGAGAGATGAATATCATTAATACATGGGATCATGAACCAAGGCAAGCTTAATGTCATCAAAGCAGAAGTGTCAAGAACTGAAATGGACTGGAATGTCTCTTTATATAAGGTAGGACATTTAGCCTCCATGCACCAAATGAAACAGCAGACTAAGAATTTTTAAGCTCTTCATTGCAATATTAATAGAAAACAAGGTTCTTCCTAGTCCTTTAAAAAGAATTATTGAAGGAAATAAGATACACTTATAAAGATTGTAATTCTTTCTCTGGTCTTCCTCTGAAAGCCTGAAAGGTTACTAATCTCACTGAATGAAATCAAATTGACTACATATTCCACAAGCAAAGATGGAGAAGCTCTAATGAGTCAGCACCCATAAAAATTGCAGCTCTTGCAAGATTCCAATTAAACTAAAAAAAGGAAGCAAAATAATCATCAAGAACATACAGTATCAATTATATTTCATATTAGTATGCAGTGAAGATAAAGAGCAGATCTAATGGATTAGATATGATAAATGACATGTAAAGAATTGGTGGTTGAAATTTGTTTTATAATTAAGGATGGAAGTAAACAAAAAATATTCCAAAATACAAAAGAAAGTGAAATGGCTATATGCGGACATTAAAACAGCAAAAGGGAACAAAGACTTAAAGTTTACCCACCTCTTCTGGAGAAGAGCAAGAAGAGACTAGAAGTTACACCTAAATTGGCAGTGCAAAGAAACTGAAAATAACTACCAAGTGGGAACAGATTTTTTAAAGAAAATTACGGAAATCAAAGGAATCTTTTATGCATAGATGGAAACAGTAAAAGACAAATTGAGCATTGGAGATGCTAAGATTTAGAGAAGATATAGAGAAGAGCTGTACAAAAAACATCTGTATGATGCATATGAAATTTTGATCATGAAAATGTAAGTTTAAAATCTTACAAGATTATACAGCTGAAATGCCTTTTGTAGTATATAATTAGGTAAAGAAAACACAGCAAAAGCCAAGGACTGGAAAGGGTACAGTAACTGTATTCTAATATCAAAAAATTAAATGCTAAAGAATGTTTAAAAGACTAAATAATTTCACTTATCTCCTTTGTTAGGAAGATAATGCTCAGGATTTTGCAATCTAGGTTTCAACAATACATACAATAAGATATATCTAATGTCCATGCTGGATTCAGAGGAGGCTGATGTGCACTCACATTGCTAACATCCCATACATAATGGAAAAGACAAATGGGAGTGCCAAAAATATGCTTATTTTGCTTTATTGATAATATGAAGACATTTGATTGTGTAGATCACAATCCACTGTGGTTAGCTCTTAAAAATATAGGTATCCTGGGCCATTCCATCTGCCTATGGAAGAATATTTGTAATGGCAAGGAAGCAACAGATTAAAATAAAATATGGAGCTACTTTGGCTCTGGAGAATGGTTTAGTTTGGCTCCGGAGAATGACTGACAAAGGTTGTTTTTTGTCTATTTACTTACTCTACAATATATGCAGATTATAAATTATATTAGTTTATATACAGATTATAGGTCATAAATATATAATGAGAAATGTTAGACTAGAAGAAATAGAAATTGGAATTAAAGATGTTAGGAGAAACATCAACAACCTTGAAAATATAGCTGATATTATTTTAATAGCTAGAAGTAAAGAAGACTTAAAAAGATTGTCTTGTTGAAAATAAGAGAATGCAAAAGCCAGTGTAGAGTCCAGTATTAACAAGCAAACAAATAAAGGTCAGAGTAGATTATGTCAACAGCTCAATGCAAATAGGCAGACTTAAAGTTGAAAAATTATATTCCTAGGCTCAAAAATTCACAGGTATGATGACTGTAGCCAAGAAATACAGAGAAGAGTATTTGGGGAAAAGATTATGACACACCTGCACAATATATCGATAACAGAGGCATCTGTGGTCAAATCAATGGTTTTCATAGTTCTGACATGACTGAAAACTGGATGATCAGAAAGACTGAGCAAAGAAAGTTTGAAATCTTGAATTGTGCTGGAGAAAATTGTTGAGAATGCTTAGGACTGCAAGAATAAATAATATTGGATGAAGTATAGATACTTTTATTGGCCAAGCATGGTTAGGCATGCAAGGAATTTGACTTTGGTACAGTAGCTCTGTACTTGCAACATCAATGACATTGTATGACTGTGCAAGTTATAAATGTGCAGTCAATAGAAGGAAGTGTTATAAGTTTGAAATTTGAAGTCTGATCATATAACATTGTCAAACATTCATTTGTGTCTGGCCCTCAACCACTGTATGGATCAGTACTCTCCATGCCCCTCTGTCTCTTATCGCCTCCTTCAGATCTGCCATGGTCATCCCTGTATCATCCTTTATAGTGTCCAGTGAAGGAATACTAGGGTGGCCCCTTCTTCTTTTTCTGCTGAACATTTCCAGCATGATTGACTTTTTGAATGAATTAGCTCACATGTCATAGCTGAAGTATGAAAGCTTTTGTTTGGTGATCTTGATTTCAAGTGATAATTTTGGTGAGACTTGGTCAAGACTTCTTTGTTGGTGATTTTTGCAGGCCATGGGATGTGTAATAATCATCTCCAGAACCTCAGTTTGAAAACATCCATCTTTCTTCTATCTCCCTTTTTCAAAGTCCAAGTTTTGCATCCATAAGTAGCAACTGGAAAAAGGATTGCATTGACTAATCTGCATTTGGTTGGGATGCTGGTATCTTTACTCTTCCAGATGTTATTCATGCAAGACATTACAGTTTTTCCAAGTGCCATATGCCTTCTGATCTCAGGACTACAGTCACCATGTTGGTCGATTTTAGGGCCCAGGAAGTTGATTTCTTCTACTGTTTCTATGGTCGCATTGTTCATCTGCATTCTGACCTGCAGTTGTCATTATCTTTGTTTTCTTGATGTTAAGGTAATCCAAATTTTTCACTTTCATCTTTGACTCTCAGGATAAGCTACTCCAGATCTTCCTTGCTTTCTACAAGCAATATTGTATCACATGCATATAATACAGCATTTGTCAAGTATTCATTTGAATGATGGCACAGGGGAAAAAGCTGTTCTTACGTCTGGTAGTTCTGGTATCCAGATCACTGTAGCAGCTACTAGTGGAATAGGTTCAACAAGTTGTGTCCAGGGTGAGAGGGGTTTGCAGATATCTTCTCTACCCTTTTCTTGCCCCTCTCAGTATACAAGTCTTCTATGGAGGGCAGGTTAGTAGAAATTATATTTTCAAAAAATTAAATAATTAAAGATAAAAAAAAACCAGATTCCTCATTCAAAATACTAATAATGAAGTTGAAGCTTAAATATTTTAGACACTTAATGCAAAGGCGTAAGTCATTGGAGGAGATCCTGGAGAAAATGCTTTTTTTTAAAGAGGCTGACTGAAAACAAAGTGCTCAGACAGTGCCACTGAAACCATAAATTTACAAGAACTCAGAGAAGCAGTTCTGTACAGACAATCCTGATAAAATGAGGTCCATTGGGTGATGGAGAATCAAATGTGACTTAACATGAACAATAAATATTTTATCACTACAAATGTCATGTACACAAATAATCAGATACAGACATACCAATTGTATCTACTTTTGAGATAAGCAACGGCATATAAATTGCAGAAAGGGAGTATGAAACAGTAAGGTAATGAAAACAAATAAGATAATAAAAAGAAAAAGGAAATTTAATTTATAGCAACAATATTCACTATTCTCCATAATTTTTACTTTTACAATCATCTTTGCTTCTACCATTTCTGCATAATACTTCATAATTGCCTTTGTTCTTCATAACAATATGTAGAAGCATACTCTATACATGCATAGCCATAACTCAATAAATACTTATTTTCTGCAATAGTTGTTATACACTATTTTGTGACTATATTTGCACATTTTAAGAATATTCCATCAATAATATTTTGTCATCTTTACTTATATTTTATTAAGTTCATATGCTGGCTGTCATTTTTTTTGGTATTTAAATATTATTTGCAATTTTCCATTGGATTTTCTCTGCTAAGTATTAGTATTGATTATACTGTATATACAAAGTTCATATCAATACTCTTTGTTGTCTGTGAAGACTCTGACTCGTCCAGGGTAATTGCATCACAACAAAAGTTTAAAAAACAGGCATTTGGATTGGATTTTTTTATAACCAGCTCTCTTACCAGTTCAATTTCAGAATTGAGAAAGCCTTTTGGATAAAAGGTAAAACGTCTTCTACTTAAAAAAATCCAATCCAGATGCCTGTTTTTTAAACTTTTGTTGCAATACTCTTTGTTGTATCATATGATAACATGGTACTATGTATTATCATATTAAAATGTCTGATATCACCATGTTATAAGAGAGGCTGCAAATCATTCAGTTTCTCAGCCAACAGTATTGTCTCAGCTACAAACAAAAGGTATGCATACATCCATATCCTCAACCAACTCACTTTTGATATTATCACAAGAATTCCTTGTACATTTTTGTCAAAATACAATAAAGGTAGTAAGCAGCCAAGGGATATAACACATTCTTACATTCTGCTCATTGCTGAACTGTTCACTAAGCATTTCATTTATTCTTATGCAGGCTCTACAGTGCATACTGTTATCAACTACTGTTATCCCATCTAACAACTAACCTTCAACTCCATATTCATGCAAAACTTTCCATAAATCAACTCTGCTTGTTGTATAACTTTCTCTAAATAAACAAACATACAATAAACTTTTTTTCCTTACATTCACAGTCTCAGTGCTTGCTGAAGAGCAAAAATCCACCTGCCAAACTCCTTGCCTGACAATAAAATCTATTACACTTCCCAAATTTTGATCACTAATTTTTGTCACAAAAATTCCACCAAGGACCCTCCCAGGCGCAATTAACTAATTCCCTATAATTTTTGCATTTAATCTTCCTATCATTCCTTTTGAATATTGAAACAATAATGGCACCCTCCCAACTGTCAGGCATGCATGCAGTCTTCATATCCATATCAGGTAACAGCTCCATAAACCATATCTGTATTTTAAAATTTCTGCAGGTACCTTTTAAGCCTTTTCATTTTTCAGGACTCTGGCGGCATTTATGACTTCTTTAAATCAGTATTTATTGGACAAAGTATTGATTGCATTTGTTTCAATTTCGATAAATCACTATCATTTATACACAGATCTGCAAATAGCCCAGGTCCCAAATAGCCTCCCCTGGGCCTCCCCCACCCACTGAGGCACCCTGTCTCACATCCTCTCCCAAATGGGCTCTGCAAGCCTTGGGCCTGATTCCCACCCCACTGTGTCTCACATCCTTCTCCCCCCCATCATGACTCAGTCCATTTATCTTTTCCATAGTTCTCCTTTGGGAAGTAGCCACTCTACCACACAACTTTCATATGCAAAAGCTGTGCGGTGCCATCTTGGAAGCTGGCACTATTTTGGAGGGGTCATATTGAATTGTGGACACTTCCAAAATGGGGCCCATTTCTAGGACAGTGCCATGCAGTCTCCATATTTTATTGGCTGGGCCTCTTTACCAAATGTGATATCCAGATCTTTTTGTATAGTCTGCACTTCAGGTCCTGTCTATTGTGGTAGACCAGTGCTTTTGTGGATCTGGTGCCTAATGCCCATTTTTGTACTCATATGATCAGTCCCTCACTGCTGTCTTTTAGTCCAGCCTTTTCCAGCCACTGGTAGGGAGTTCCCAATGTCACTCACCTCAATGATCTGTCAATGGTACATCCCATGACAGGATGGAGATATGTAGAAAAACATACACATACATACAAACTGACACATACAGAGAAGGTAATCTAATTGCCATCCTTAGTCAGATCTGTGCCACATGCAATATCCCCTTCTAATGGTAAGGACAACAATAGTTAGAATGACAAATTTGAGCTAGTGTACCACCAGTGTAACCAAAGCTGATTTTACCCCAAGCATGCCAATGAAAGATAGGGTCTTTAATCTAAAGACTATATTGCAAGCTAACATACTGTTTCACATTTCCCATTAACAAGGACATACAAGCAGGGTACTCACAAAAATACATACAGACATAATTTTTCTCAAGGTCTGACTTTTCTCAAGGTCTTGTTCTAACAACATTTAAAATTCTATCTTTTCAACATGGCAGAAAAGATTAATTCCATGAAATAATATTTATGGACTCTTATTTCTAAGAAAACGTTTCATATGTGTTTTTTCAAATTGTCCCCAAATTGAGTAAATTAGAAATAATTAGACCAAATTTTATTTGCTATCTTACTAAGAGATACATACATAGAACTTTTAATAGTAATCTAACCAAACAATAGTTTTTTAGTATAAATGCACAGTCTTTGTTTACTGAATAAACCAGCTCACTGATGCTAAAGAAATAATGATCTTGTCTGAGTCTAAGTGGGATACTTTCTGGCAATTCTGTATTCCACAGAAAAAAGGCAGATGTAAATTAAATAATAAGTATATGCTGTAGTTTTCAATTGGCTGTCATCATTCACATACATATATTGAACAGATAATGTTGGATCATATCTATCTTTCTTTCTGATTGTAGTAGCAACCCCTATTGCTCAGGGTGTAATAACTTCTTTCTAGCTATAACTTTGTTACTTCAAGTTATGTTATGCAGGACTTGAACTGGGCTGCTACATTACTTATAATGTTTGATTCTCTCATTGTACCATATATTAAGAAGACTTAATATGTGTTTCAAACACTGTTGATTGTTGGCATTTTAAAACAGAAATGTGTGAACTACCTGAACAATTGATTATTCTACAGATTCTAAACTTTGATCTAGTTCTTTGATTTAGCCCTGCAATTAAGAAGATTTGGTTCAAAGCAAAAGCCCATTGGTTGATGTTTTACACTGATGTGATAATGTTTACACAGATGTGCTTTCAAAGCTTGATTATGGAGGGTTTTTTGGGTCCAGCCACATGACAAGCTGTTGTTATTTGAAAGCTAAACTTATATAATGTCTTTCTGAATTCATTTTCCAAGAAGTCTGCCAGCCTTCTCCTTTTGGAAGTGATTTATCTGATCATTGTGTTCAATGTTATTTTCATTTTGAGGTTTTAAATCCTTCCACAATAAATCACTTACTTTCAACATTTTTTTTTATCACTCAGGTGTACATAGGGCAGTATTTAGGACTACTGTGATGAAAAGGTATTTCATTACTTGCTTTAAGCCACCTGCCAATTAATTAGTCCCAAACTCTATCCAGCAAATAAAATAGAGCAGCCATATCCATTTGATCTCTCAGATTTACATGGTAATTGAAAAGACATATGGAAGAAGACTTATAAAAAGAAAGAAAAATACTGCCCTGTTTCTTCTCTGTTGCTCTACAACTTTTTTCATTGCTAGAAATTTGAATAAAAATATAAAGCGACTAAGTAATTCTTTCCTTTCCAAATTATCTTCAGAAAGAATATTTATCTAGATAATATTATACTGTGAACTAACGTTAGTGAATACATAGTAGGATGTTAATGTAGTAGGGATATTACATTTATGCAAGTTATGTGTTAGTATGGTTCAATGTAGTCAAGACTCTAGCTGGATTCAATTAAATTTCAATAGGCAATATTGTTATCTTGCTTTCTCTGTTTTTTAAAATTAATCAATAATTAATAGTTCATAGGGTCATTAGGAAGAGTTACAAGTTGTAGGTAGGATTTTGCACATGGAAGTATAATTTAACTATATAGTACACATCTTATATTCCATCGGATTTCCTAAGAGTTCAGATGTGCCTATGATCTTTCCTCCTCTTTTATCTTTGCTAGAATTCTGAATAAATTTTATGAACCCAACATTCCTCATTCAAATTCTAGCGCATTGGTAAACTACGTTTATTATGATAGAATTGACAAACTTTTAATTGAAATTCCCCAACTTAGAAGGATCAGCCTGGAAGTATTTATCTCCCTAAGCCTGGAGAACCCAATTAAAAGTTAACTACAATTAACTTGGTCTGATATTATCCCAAGAAATACATAATTTGTGAACATGTTTTGCATTTATATGGATTATATCTGAAATTAAAAGTAACATGTAGCTGGTGCAATATCTCGTGGGAGTTGCATATTGTTGGAAAATGTCACCAACAACACTAGGATGATTTCTGGTACTGTCATTCACAGTTGCAATAAAGGAAAAGTGAGATGTTTTAGAATGCACACCAATAATGTGACATGTTATTGGAAATGTACTACCTGACAGTCTTTGCTGTCCATCCTGTGCTGACACCGGGTAGTGCAGAGTTGGCAACATTGTGAAAGTTTCCCTATTTTATATTTTAATTAACTTTACTTAGAAGAAAGAAGGAATTTATATAAATTAGGCATTCTAGGTCGTCTTCAATTTTCAACCACAAAGGGACTGGAATTTCTGTCAGAAGTTGTTACAGTTGTTGAGTCAAGTTGGATGTGATTTTATGACAATTTTTATGGTAGTCATTAGGCGAATCAGCTTCCATAGTGGTGTTTTTTTGCCAAATTGGCATAAGTTGCATATCGCAGTCACGTGGCTGCAGGACACTGCGACTGGTTGTAAATGCAAGCTGGTTGCCAAACATCCAAATTGCAATCACATACTGTGGGGTTGGTGCAGTGGTTGTAAGTACGAGTACAGGTCATTTTTCCAAGGCCACTGTAACTTTGAACTGTCATTAAATGAACAGTTGTAAGTCAAGGATTGCCTGAATCTGTTATTCTCTCTCTCTCTCTCAGAATGCCTGTTATATTACATTGTCTTCATGTTAGAGAACTCCAAGATATCTGTCTGCTCTTGAAAATAATTCAGAAGATACAGCTGATGTAAAATGTGACAGCAAAGTTGCTGCTTGGAGCACTTTTTAGACACACTGAGCCATAGAAAAGCATTGATTGCTGATATGCTCTTGGTTGGACTTCAAAATTTGAGAAGTTTTATCTAAGGCCCTCAACAGAAAAAATCTCCCAACTTCTTCTTGGGAAGAGGGGGATGTTCTCATTTACACCCCCACATATGGAAAGGATGTGTTAGGCAGAGGCAGAGGCAAGAGGCTTCTCTGTCATGGCGCAGGTTTTCAAATGGCTTTAGAATCCCTTTCCCTGGAGATTATTCAATTACCAACCAACACTGTTGTTTTTCAGGGGTGGCTGAAGACCTGGCTTTTTATAATATAGAAGCTAAGCAGTGAAATAAGGAATGAAATACTAAAGACATTTAATGAACTAAAAAAACCTAAACAAAGAATAAAAAAGAAGAAAAATAAAAAAAGAAACCACAAAAAGATTTAACAACAAATGAACAGTGACATATATAGTACATCTTCCATTTCTGACACATCCCTTTACTACTCAAACCCTTTTTTGAGCAGTGTGGCCAAGGAATACCAATAAATACATACTAATAAATAAGATCATTTTTAAATAACCTACCGATATTCAAACTTTTCATTTTGTTTTATTTTTTAATATTGCAAGCTATAATAATCTCACAATTTAATATCTATATAATGTCTATATCTCTATATTTCTACATAACTATTATCCTTTTAATAATCTACAAATATAATATCTTCATACAGTTAGGAAACAGATAACAATGAACTAGGGAGATCATTGTGTGACCCACTTTCAGCAATTATTGGATCATTATTATAAGAACTACATATTTCTCCATTAAAGGAGAAAGAGAAATAGTACATATGTATTTAAGAAAAAATTATACGGGACATTTAATTTATCCGCTTATATAGTCTGCTGTAAGCAAGAAAACAGTTCTTTACACCTCCACATATGTGAAGAAATGAAATTTTTTATCTTCCTTCCTTAAAGACTTGTTGATAACATCTTCTAAATTTACTTATTTATCATATTTATATTAATGACAAGCAATTCAGGGTGACTTACATTACTTGGATAGAGTCTCATGATATGTTGTACAACCTAAATTCTTATTAAGTGGATTCTATCACCTATACCACATGCTGTTCACTTTCATCTATAAGGCTAGAAGCCTTGTCAGTTTCATTGTTAATGGACAGTGGACAGTGCTTTCAGGTTCTGATATCAGAACAAGATTTCTTAGTTCTGTAATTGATACACTGCTCTTCAGATTACAATTATCTTCAAAGTGGACTGATATTTGGAGCACATCTCAAAAACATCTAAAAATAAAACAAACCATAAAAGAACAATGAGATAATTAAGCAGTGTTATCAGCATAGGGCAAAAATTCAGCCAACACCTAAAAGATACCTACCTTTATTTTCAATGGAGATATTCTGCCACTTACAGAATATAAAAGATACCTACCTTTGTTTTCAGTGGATGCCAAAATGATGCCAAAGGCAGCAATCCAAATGATAGTTGCTTGGAAGTGTATCCACTGGTCTCAGTGGGACTTGCTTCTAAGTAGACACAGGTCTAGGGGAGCCACCAATAAAGTCTAAGGGAGCATAGGTCTAGGAGAGCCACCACTAAAATCATCTCTCTGACTATTTAGTTATAGTGCTTGACTATTAAAAGGGGTTAGAGTTGGGGAAGGCCTTAACACACTGGCCGGTGTAGGTGGAAGAATATTGTTCTTAATGGTCACAATCAATTCCTTATTTATTTGAAAAAAACCTGCCCTTTTGTCAGTATTAAACATATTAATATATATCCTATATTAATTTGTGTTCAATATCATTGTAGACATGCTGCTCTTGAATAAATAAGACATCTTTAAAGAGTTTGGGGGCATAGAAAAGGAAAATGATTAAAGAGAAGAAAGTTGTAAGATACAAGTTTCCAACTATGTGAGCACTAGCAAAGAGGACCCAGAAAGATATCATTTTGGATCTCTCTCTCTCTGCATGTGAGAGAGAGAGACAGAGAAGAAATGAAAGGCAAAGCTAGGTTTACATGATAGCTTCAGTTGCTGCACTTCAATCAAAAACAAAATACGTTGGTGTTTTCCAATCAAAAACAAAAATTCTTGGCTCCTGGAATTTGACAGTGAAAAAAATTGACTGGCCACTCCAAGCTTCTGAGCTTCACAAAATAATCCAGTTGGCTACCTTGTGATACAGAGTCCTGAATTAGATAGACATATGACCCAATCCTCAAGAAGCAACAGTTAGAACTGGACATGGAACAGATTGGTTCAAAATTGGGAAAGGAGTACGACAAGGCTGTATATTGACAACTTGCTTATTGAACTTATATGCAAAGTACATCATGTGAAATGCTGGGCTGGATGAATCACCAGCTGGAATTAAGATTGCTGGGAGAAATATCAACAACCTC